>PPHD01008750.1:0-21417 GCA_002909625.1 Bambusicola thoracicus | reverse complement strand
TTCTTCCCAGAAATGAACTGATGATAGGCAGAAAAACATATCTGATATGTGCAGTTTGTTTGCTTTATTTGCCTTTGGAAGAAAGCCTGATTTTTAGTGGTGGTTGTTCTTGTTGTTGTTGTCTTTTTTTTTAATCCTACTGCTCCAATAGATGTTTTTTAAGGTTATTAACTGTATCTACCTACTATTTTTTTATTTTTATTATTATTTTTTTAATTATGGGTTTCCTTAAGGACTCTTAAAAACTGTTAGGTGTACTCCCCACCGTACAGTATGTGGTATATACAGCTACAGGTCACTTTCTGGTTGTAAGAGTATAGCTCACTGAGTAGCAGACTGCTGATCTTTCCTTAATTACAGCCAGTCATTAAGTGGGCATGAGTAAAAAGTGCAGCCTGGCACAGTAATATTTTCAGTAAAACACATCTATGCGTGACCATAGCCTCTAAAAGCTGGAAAGGAAATCTAGAGCAAATATTTACTCAACACACACACACACACACACACACAAAATAATGTAGTTGTCTAAAGGGAGAATATCTTAATCTGTGGTGCCAAATGAATCCCTTCCTTCCTTTCTAAAGAGAAAATCTAAAAATCAAGGGAGGTGAAGATGGAGAGGCATTACTTAGCATGTTCCACAGCTATAAATGCAAATAAAATGTGACTGGAGATGGGAGGATGTTAGGCTTCAGACTGACAGGAGTCCTCCTGTCACTCACCAGGTGGAAAGGATCTTAGATAATGACATCTTAAGCAAGGGAGGGATCGTCTGACTCTTCCAGCCAAAAGGGCTAAAGTTGCTTTTCCTGCCCGTACAGGAATGTTCTTAATCTGTGTAATCTAATGGGTCCTTCTGAGCCTCATTATAGGAATGATGACAACATGCATTTTGGGTACGAAACTGCAGTACTGGAGTGGATGACTCGGTGATTCGTTCCTGCAGAGCAATGTTTAAATGCCTGCTGAGTGAAACGTGCAAAGAGCTTCATCTGCTGGGAACACCAAATAGAAGTGGATGAACAAAGAATGGTTTTTGGAACTGTTGCTATTATACATTTGTAAAGGACCACATGCATTACTACAACCTTGTTTTTGTGCACTCCAGCACTACGTTGGTGCTAGCTGAGGGTTCAGCTTTGGAAAGCAGTTATTGAACTGGGGCATCTAGATGAATATATTATGGTTAGCAGGGTTTTTAAATCATGGTTCATAGTATTTGTTCTTTTAGACCATGCTTAGTACAGATGAACCAACTATCGAACCATGCTATGACAGCTAACTTTCAGTGCTTCCTTTTCACACCTGTATCTGAAGGAGAAATGAAACCTAACTTGCTGCTCTTGCATTTGGACGACAAAAGGATAGGCAATATTCTGGATTTGTACCTCACTGAGGGCTCATCTTTTTGTTAGTGTTTGTGCCTGATTATGGAGGGCAGTTCTGCAGCTCATACTTACGCCAGCACTCTGTGCTATAGGCGTGCTTTGTGTGCAGGCACACATCCTATGGCTCACATGCAGCATTAGCTAATTCTCATTCAAGGATGTTTGAGCCTGTTGCAATGCTAATATTAGCAACTCAAGGAAGAGGAGATGATGGAAGCAGCAACTGAGAGTACACAAATCAGGTGACTTGAGAAGAGTCACCTGGTGACATGAACTGCTGAACTGAAGGAACCTGCTGAACTGAAGGAACTTGGCGTGAGACTGAAAGGCTTTGGGATGAAATAAGGTCCTTCCTCACAAGGATTTTGCATCCTGCTCTGTTCAGCAGGCTGTTGCAGGAGTCCATTAGCGCTTAATAAACAACTGTTCTGGGTTATGATTTTTATAACCATGTTAACGAAGTTGAGAGCGTGCATCTTTCACATTAAAAGTTGTGCTGAACTTCTCTCCCTCTCTGGTATGCACTTTTAAGCCGTGTGTGTGGCTAATGCTGTGGCTTCTTCTGGTTTGCTGCTAACCAACTCAGTGATTCTTTGTATGAAGAGCAAATTAACAGCATGCACTTATGAAAGTGGAGCTCCAGATATCTGTGTGTGGTCTTCGGGCACATCTGGGATGTTAGAAAAGGGGTGATGTTGTGTGGTGCTGGTGGTTGTGACCAGACAAAATATCCTGTTTGAAGGCCTATTCTGTATAGGAACGCTGACAGCTCCTCGCACAGCCACATGAATTGTATGCAACAAACTGACTGTAAAGCTGAGTCGGCATCTCATTGTCACAGTACCCTTGGTGTAATTGTTCCTGATATGAAGGTCAAATACCTGCAGCAGCAGCAACGCTGGAGAACAGCAGAGGAGCGGTTTCAGTGCAAGTTTTGCTTTCCTACTGACTCAGCAGCCTACAGTCACCTTTGGTTCAGAAATTTGGAAGCAGAATTAGGAGTTGATGAAGCAGCCCGCCTTCTTGAAGCGTGCTGATGCTTTGTACTGCCTCTGCACCTTCACCTCAGCTTTGTTTTTTTCAGCTTAATATCCTGGACTCCCATACGCTGACGGGTGTTTCTGGGAGTTCGCTACATGTCCAGCGCTTTATCTAGCTGGTGGAGGATGGGTTGTGCTCTTGTTCTCTCTCACCTTGGCTCCGAGAGCCCAGGCTTGCCAAGACCAGAGAAGGAAATGCTGCAATTACAGCCCAGCAGCAGGATGGAGTCCTGGGCTGGTCCTGTTCCAGGGCTACCTTGTGCAGCCTGTGCTACATATTGCCCAAAACGTCTTGGCAGTGGTTGTGAGAAGGTGCCAGAAGCCTGGGAGGCCCAAACCAGGAGGATCCCATGCACCTCTGATGCCTTTTGTGGGGCCAATTAATCTCAGTGCAGCACTGTGCTGACAAAGATAGATTGTTTCTGGTTCTGAAACTTGCTCCCCCACTGCCTCTGACAGATGCTGCCTGCACACTGTGTTATGTAGATACAGCACGCTCTTCCTCCTGCGTTGTTTTTTGTTTTGGCTGCCCAGCTTTGCTTCATGAACTGTGAGGCTGAATGCGGCTGAAGCCTCGAGCGGGGCAGTGTGGACACTACAGGGCCTGCCCCTGAATCTCCCAGGCTGGAAATTTCAGGAGCTGTGCGTATAACTTGCCCTTCCCTGCTCAGTTCAGTAACGCAGAAGTCTTGGAGAGTCTGCAGCTATTCCTGAGCCAGGCGTTGAAATGTTTATAGCCTGATTCATTTCTTCTGCCAGAAACATGGAGTGAAAACACTTCCTGCACTAACGACAACATTTTTCACAGCTCTCTTCATTTCAGATGGATCTGCAGCTCTTCTGGCGTTTTCATTCTCTGAAATTTCTGAAAATTCACAGAGCAGTCGTTCTCATGACTTCTGAGCTGACAAAAGTGTATCTAACAATAGAGAACTTCACAGTGGATGTTTCAAGAGTAGAATCTATCTCAGTGAGCTGCTGATTTGTAACATAATTGGCATGTTTTCAGGAAGCTTTTTACATTAAAACCCATTGCAAAAGCGAAATGCTCCTGTCTTTTCTGTGTCTATTGTAACGTAATAAAGCTCAGTTGAAAAAGCTGTATGTAAATGTGAGGTAACTAATTAACATAATTACTCCGTTCCAACTGTAGTAATGACATCTCAGTTCTTTCTAACATCACCTGCTCCAAGTGGGATGCAACAGGAGTGGTGAGAGAGGAGACCACACCACTTGGCATAGATCTTGTCGAGTAAGATGTGCTTTTTAAGTTAGGCTTCCTCATCACATAAGACAAAAGAACACTTTTCGCATAACACAAAACTCTGCTATTGAGATGAAGAATACCACACCGCTGAGCAGCAGGATGGAAGTTCAGGCTCAGCCTTCCCTGCTGCTGCTTCTGGATCAGCTCTGCCTTCTATCAGTGCAGAGAAAGTCCATGCCTCTCTCTCTCAGTTCCTGTAGGCGTATGCTAAGAGACTCAGGAATTGGTTGCCCAAAGCTATGCCTATTGAAGATACTGGAGCAGGAGCTTTGCCTTTAAAAAGAACAGAACACCCCAGAAACAGTAAATGAAGGTACAACATAATGATGAAGAAGGGGGGAAAGAAGAAAGCAAAAGGAGAAAGGGGGATTGTTTAACTGCCAAATTTGAGATAGGTTGGCTTAAAGCGAGCTGGCGTAGCTGTTCCTGAAAGTGACAGGTCACTTCAGTTTGATGTGTGCAGGTAAACTGGACTGAGCTGCAGAGAGATTATGGTGAAAATGTGCGTGTGTTTTATTCTTTCTTTTTAAATATTTAACTGTTTCATTTCTCCGCTCTTAACAAAATGCCCATATAGATTGCAGGAGGGAGGAGGGAAAGATGTGCGCTAGATAAACATTGTTCATTTTTAATGTATCCTGTCTGCTTCCCTGGCTTCATGAGACAGCTGTATTCCCATTAGAAAATCTTTTTCCCCTTCTTTCTGCATGAAAGACTCTTTCAGGCAAACAGGAGGCCTGACCACAAAGGAAAGCCATTGAATTACCAAAGCAAGGCATTTGCAAGTGGAATAAAATGAATAGCTCTTCCTTCCATCTTCCATCTTCACTGACTTTTTTCCCCCTATCTTATCTCATTAACATCCAAGTGTCTTACTTCTTGTCCTCATGCATAGTCAGGTTGGATTTAAAAAAAAAAAAAGTGTTTTTATCATTTTTTTTTTCTTCCACATATCACAAACAATGTAGTTGAGCTGAAGATAAAATAGTGCAGGGTAAGTTTTGTAGGACAATATGAAAACAGGTTCTTGAGGCAAGAGGAATGAGACTTCTTTAAGAGCAGTTAAATATGTGGAGAATGCATTTTGGTGCTTTTGCAGTAGTGTCATAGAATCACTGAATGGCCTGGGTTGAAAAGGACCACAATGATCACTGAGTTTCAACCCCCTGCTATGTGCAGGGTCTCCAACCACCAGAGCCACATCCAGCCTGGCCTTGAATGCCTCCATGGATGGGGCATCCACAGCCTCCTTGGGCAGATCATGAGAGGTCTTGGATTCTTTTGTTTGATTGATTGGTTTTTGAATTTGTTCATACAAGGGTTTCTTTGCTCGTTTTGGACTCCTCACCACTGAATGTCTCGTGATTAAAAAAAAGGAAACACCAAAAAATAACCCAACATGACAAAATTTTACTTTTGCTGTATCAAATGTTACTGTGGCACTAACTGCTGAAGGTTCTGCAGGTGCATCTGAGCCTTTAAATGTCTCTTTTTTTTGTTGTAAAGAATGCACTCCCTGATATTTTAAACTGTGCTCATAGAAAGAGGGAACTGTAGTTGCAACATATTGGAGGTATGTAGGTTGATCCAAAAGTAATACATCCTATTTATTTCCATGAAGATTACAACAGCCACAAAGAGCACAATAGCACTATTTTTCAATATCATCACCACCATTAGCTGTGCACTTTGCCCAATATGAACAAGAGCCTGCATGCTGTGCTCGTACACATCTGCGCCAACTTGAAAGCTCATAAATTTAAGAGGTGACTTAAAGAAGAAAGGACAGCTAATAAAGTGAAGCTGCTGGAACAGTGTCTTAGTCAAGCCCTTTTCTTTCCTGAGCATCTCTCATGCGAAAAATGAGAATGTCCTGCACTGTGTGGTATCAAAAGCTAGCTTATTACTTCAAGCCTTACGGATAGATGTGTGGTAAGGCTTTGGAGTCTCCATGGGTCTCACTGGTGGAAAGGACAGAAGTCTTTGGGGAGGGGAGGATGGGATTCAAAGGAGAACTGGTGAATAAGTAGTTTACACTGCAGCTTTATCCTTTTATAGCTGTGGATTGGGAACTTGCCTCCACGGTGCAAAATAAATTACAAAATCACCATAAAAAGTGGAAAAAAACAAACAAACAACCAAAACCAACCTAGGCTATTGAGTTGGTGGGTCCTTCCTCATCACTACTTGTTGCTCCAACAGCAGGTGGTGTTCTTAGAATGTGGCTTTGCTTTCTGACAAATGGTGGAGCGTTTCCATGTCTTTCACTGTGCTATTTACTGCTGGAGTTCAGGATAAAGAATAAAAGCACTTCAATGTCTATGACAACAAAAATATGTGTATTTTCTGATTTTTACCATTTTGTCTACAACGTACAACTGGTTTACCTGGGATACACTTAAAACACTGCCTGTCTGTAGGAACTGGGAGTCAGGCAAAGGCAGAAGGTGCATATCTTGGAGATAGCTTCTAGCACTGGTGCTGGGATCCAGTTTAGTGGTGTGTGGTTGAGATTTAGCGTGTTCATTACCTATTAGACAACGTACTTGAACTCTAGTAATTGTTCAAAGGGTTAAAGGGAGATGTGCCATAATTAACATAGACGTAGCAGAGTTATTTCTGTCTTATTAAGCACTGGTGTTTCCCCATCTAAATATGACAGGATGCATCCAATGCTATTTAGCACTTATGCTATTTTAACTTTGTCTCATTCGATTTAACACTGAGCTGTTGGTACCCATAAACACCAGTTTACAGTATTCTCTCCAGGCTCTGCTCTGGGAGCAATTTTTTCTCTCTTTGTCTCACAGGGAGATTTTGCTGCATACCTGGAGGCCTCCAAAGGAAAGCTATTATGTAAAATAGCTACTGGGAGTCTCCCTAATCCACCTCCAATCCCCTTATTAAAGGAAACATCCGCTTTACTGCACATGCAGTATTGAATTAGAAGGCCAACTTACTGTGTAATGCCTTCCCAGCCTAACATAGCTTCTTCCTTTCCCAAATAGTGCTCGGTTTTGTTTGGTCCCTCTGAACTGGATATCTGAGTATTTGTGAGGATTTTAGCAAAACATTTCTTATGATATACTTGTGTATTCTGAGGGGGAACCTGAATGTTTTCAGTAGCTGTAGGGGCTGATGGTGTGATGGGGAATGATAGCCGCACTGCAATGAAACACTGGGTAGCTTGTGTTTGAGTGATTGGGTGAGAGCAGCTAAACTTCTGGAAATGTTAAATCTTTAAATGTAAATGACTGACAATTATGCATTATGGAAATGGATTAATCTTGGACCTGAAGCACAACCTTCTTTGTGTGTAGCACTTTAGGGCGGCGGGGGAGGGAGAGCATGGGACTTTCGGCTGTCTGAGGATAAACTCCAAGTAGTGCACTTCTTTCATCACCATGGAGAACACACATCTGGAAAGCTTAATGGATAGATGTGGTGCTATCTTGTGGGCTCTCCTTGAGCTTGTGGCTTCTGGTCTTTGTGGCCAGTTTGGTTGCTCTGCAATAGGAGCAGCTGGGGCTCGAGAATTTCAGTTCAGTTTAGCCACACTGCAGATTATTTCAGGGCAGAGAGCAAGGAAGAACAGTTCTTTTTCTTTCTTTCTTTCTTTTTTTCTTTTCTTTTTTCTCTTTTCTCTATCCTCTGTGGTTTCTGTTGCTTAGCAAACTTGAAGTATTTAACTAACCAGACATGGAGATTTTACAACACCAGACCCACACTGCTGCCAAAGTAACAACAAATGCTGCTTTAAAGAGTGGAACAGCCCAGAAGTGAGATGGGTTTAAATTGCAGAGATGTGTACTTGAAACTTAGGGAGCGCTCTGTAAAGTGAAGCTGATCAGATGCTGTGGTTTTTTGCCTTGTTTTATAGGAGTTCTGTCTTGTTCACGGTGCACCCTTTAACTCTGCCTCCTTTGCATAAAATAATTCTGTATCTGGCTCTTGCCCTCCTAGTGTTTGAGTTTCTGGGTTTTGTTTTGTTTTTAATAGGATGAGATACAGTACAATCAAAACAACAGGGATTATGAAAGCTGGAAGATGTACGTAGGCTTTCAAGAGCGCTGAGGTTAATTTATACTACTTGTGGTTTTCTTATGTACACAGAATGCTTATTCATTTCCTCTTTCTTTTTTAGTTTTTATTTTTCAAATGCCTAACAAAGAATTTTTTTCCCTTTAATGGTCTTGAGAAATTAACATCCCCTCTGGAACCTTTTGTCATATTGCACAAGCTCCAGTGTATTTGAATTACAAGAACTGGTTCCGTTCATCTGAGTGCATGCTCCTGTTATGCAGCAAGGCAAGCTCTTGCAAGTGTAGGAAAGGCTAATTGCAAGCACAGTTTTCTTGCTGGAATTAAAATTGCTTGTAGACATGTAATTAGAAACAGCTCTGTGTGAAGGTGTGCCCTTATGCCCATATCTTTCTCTTTACTTACAGGGGAAACAATCCCTGCTGCAACAGCAAGAGTTTTCCTTCTGTATCATGTCATAGCATTCTGTAGTCCCGAGAATAAATTTGGAGTTTTTTTGCTAGAGGATAAGTTGACTTCTCTGCTCCACTAATTCTTTCTGGGGCTGTTAACAAAGCATCTCTGGTGATATGACAGCACACTCCTTCTGTTTGCTGGAATACTACCTGTAGCCTCCCGGTGGAACACACTGCATTGTGCTGTTCTCTCACCTCATCTTTTTCTCTCCTAATTCTAAACCCTCTAGTGTGGCAGGAATACGGATAAGCTACCGCCATCTAACTGGCACAGCAGATAAAATGATGGGAGATTCTGCAGGAGCCCCTTATGCAGTGCGGGGAGAGGATTTACCAGATCTTCTGAATACTTGCAGTGGGACTTCCGACCTCCTCAAGGCACATGCTGATTGAAGTGACAAGGTTCAGATATCAAAACTGTCAGAATGACCACAGATTTACAAGACTGTATAAAAAGAAACAGAAGAGGATGCTGTAGGGTAGAACATAATCTGTGGCTTGTGTAAAACTGTAAAGCTTGAACCCCTGTGTCTATGGTGATAGTAGAATTAGCAAGTATTTCTGTTCCGGTTTGCTGTAAGCTTGAAATACACCTGCTGTTCTATTTACTGCCAAGACTGAGCTAAAAAAACTCAGCAGCCCAGAGAACAAAAAGTAGAGTAATTTTGTCATTTATAAAAAGGAAAGAACAAAAGAGATTCCATTGTCATGTCTCTTGAATGCCTATCTTGGCAAAGCCATTGGTGACAGTAAGTCTGTTGTAGCTCTAGACTAAAATAAGATCATGACAATGATACTGTCAGTGACAAAAAGCAAAGCTAATTAGCCACAAAAAAGCCTTGTGCATAGTTGATAGTTCATGAAAGAGAATATGTCTAATTGTATATATAGTGTATATATAGGTGTGTTAATACATGCATACATACACAATTTCATGGAATTTAGTCAGGCATACTGTAACCTTGGAAAAAAGTAGAAATCTGAACTCAATTCCTCATCCCATAACCTGTTCTTAAAACTGTGATGTACTCAGGTCTGTAATGTATCCACCTGACTTGAATAAATATATTGGTGTGCCAGGAGTTGATGGAGAATTATATAGCATTGGGGAACTTTATGAGTATGTGCATGTTTTTCTCCTACCCGTACACACGGGAGAAAAAGGAGGAACAGATTTTTTTCTCTTACATGTTATGAGCAACAAATGGCCTTTTCTGCTGATTATTTCTTTGGGGAATAAAGGATATGTCAAGCTGTATTTAGCTAAATGTAGCTTGTACCAAAGGATGTCTGTAAAAGAGAACTTTGAAGTCATTTTTCTACTTGCTTTAACAGTTTGAACTGAGCATTTTGTACATGTATACCTCTGCACTTTTTGTGAAGTTATTCCAGCTCTCAATTATTTGTTTCTTATGGTGAACATATTTGCTGTAGCCCAAATGGAAACAACAAGAAAACAACAACAAAGAAACTATCTTATTTGCTGTATTTAGGGTTTATTGTTCTTCAGGATAACTAAATCTTTTTCTTCTATCCTACTTAACAGAGGAGGAACTCAGGAAGCTGAGAGAAGAAACGAACGCTGAAACATTAAGGCAAGAGCTAGAAAAGGAACGACAGAGGAGGCTAGAACTAGAACAAAAAGTCAATGAAGTACTTAAAGCAAGGTAAGAGAAATGTCTTCACTGTATAGCTGAAAGCCACTTGAGGTCTTGGACTCTCTGAGTGAGGAGTTTTGGTGAAAACATCAATTACCAGCCTAGACTCTTAGATGAGTACTTCACAGGGAGAGAAGCTGTGTTTTCCTGTAAAAGTACATCAGGAAGCTGAGAGAAGAAACAAAGGCTGAAACATTAAGGCAAGGGCTTTAAAGAGGAATGGCAGAGAAAGTGAAAACTAGAACATAAAGTCAATGAAGTACTTAAAGAAAGGTAAGAGAAATGTCTTTGCTGTATAGTTGAAAGCCACTTGAGGTCTAAAACACACGGAATGAGGAGTTTGGGTGAAAATATCAATTTCCAGCTTAGACTCTTAAAATAAATGGGTGGTTCACAGCGAGAGAAGCCGTGTCTTTCTATAAAAGTACATCTTACACAGAGAGGTACTCCCATATTACTTGACTGTACATACTGTCATAGCAACAGAGATGTACTGATAGTTGTCTGGTTGGAACGTTCTTCTTATCACCATCTCTGGAGTCTGACCTACCTGGAGCTATCTGCGTGCACTGTGTGCTGCTGAATGCCGCAGCTTGTGCCATGCTGTTAGATATGTGTTGCCTCTTCAAACCCTGTCATCTCCTGATTGCCCAGTCAGTTCTACTCCTCTTCTGGCTAGTGGGAGGACATCCCAGTACCACACCACAGTCCTTAATGTGTGGGAGTGGCTGAAATTTGAGCCTTCCTTGCCACTGCAGTGACAAGTGAGTATGTCCCTCCCCATACTCCTAAATTTGTTCAGCTTTGAAGACATTTTTCCTGATGCTACTAAGCATCACATTTCATGTTGTCTCTTCTTAATCTGCCTTTCTGTATTGAAGCTTCAGATCTTAGAACTATAGCAGATACTTGGTGACCTTGTTGGTCTAACCCACTTGCCTGCATTATCTTCCTCAGCATAGCTAAGGTTACTTGGCTGAGTAGTTGGAGCTGTGGTTCAACATCAACTCCTGTCATCACTAAATAGTGCAAGCTGAGTTGGTAATTGTGCAGAGTAAACACTGCCAGCTATTTAGAGGTTACAAGCAAGAACAAACTGGCAAAACTTTTTGCTCTGGATAGGAGATTTCCAGACTTCACCTGCTACTTTCTGCAGTACTTATCCTGAGCATAAAAATGCGTTTATGGTTAGGCCAGCTATCCATATACCTGGTATTCTTTTGCAGGGAGATGGGAGCTGTTCATGGAGAACATATGAGTTTAGTTGCTTTCAGTGATCTGCCTCCCTCTGTAGTATCCAGGCCCTATTTACAGGCCTGCTATCGACAAATTTATTCTCCTCTTTAAAATGCCAATGGTATCTACCACTGGAAACTATGGAAGTAGTTCAGAAGTTCACTGTTAACTACAAAGAAGCAATTGCGGGGTTTGTTTCTTTCTTTAATACATTTCCTAGTGCCTCTACTTACAGAGCTGAGTTATTCACAGAAGTGAAGAACAACTGAGCATTCAGCTTAAGTATTGCCTTTGGTCTCTTACTCTTCTTTTCTGCAGACTGTAGAGTTCCAGCTTTTCCTGTGTTTCCCCTTCATTGCTTCAGTTACTATTCTTTATTTCTTCTGTCTTAAGATGAAAAGTCTATGTTCACACAGTATTCAAAATGTATGTTCACCAAGGCTTTTATATAGCAGATGAATTAGTCATTCCCTCTTACTCTCAAAACCTAGCACAGCATTAGAGTTTTTTTCTTTGGCTGACGTTTTGTCAAAATCACTGATTCCATGCAGGATTGGTCCATGTGCAGCCCTGACCCAAGCTGTATGCTTAGAAAGGGCTCTGTGAGGTCCTTGCAGAAGATTCTTGTTCCCAAGCCACTCCTGTGGTCATGCACTGGGAACGTGACCTGCATGGCTCTGTTTTGGGGGATTTTTTGTGAGATTTTATGGTTGTTCTTAGAGCTGTGAAGTAGGAGTCCATTTCTCACCTCTTGTGCTGGTTGGCTTTGCTGTGTGCACATGTAACTTCCATTTTGTGTCTAGACTGAAGATTCATTGTTCGAGTGAATGGCTGGGGACAGTGGAAGAGGGACAAACTTGGACTTGTCTCCATGGTGGGAATATCTGTTTGCTCCATAACAGCATTACAGAGTGTGATCGTCAGTAGGTAAAACTGATGCTTCAGGGCACCTTTTTGTCTCTGATGTGCTACCTGTTGTGGTTCAACCAGGCAGCACCACACAGTCATTTGCTCGCTCCCCCGCTGCCCAGTGGGATGGGGGAGAGAATTAAAAAAAAACAAAGTAGAACTTGTGGGTTGAGAGAAAACTATTTACTGAGATAGAGAAAAGGAAAATAGTTATCACTGTGTATATAAATGTGTATAGCAAGTGATGCAGAAGCAGTTCCTCATCATCCCTCACCCAGTGCCCAACTGGACCCTCAAGCAGCAGAATAGAAAGAGATGAACTCCCACCACCTTCAAAAATCCTTTCACTTGATGTCATATGGTATGGAATATCCTTTTGGCCAGTTTAAGTCAACTGTCTTAATTCTGTTCTCTCACAGCTCCTCGGGCCCTTTGCTCTGAATGGTCTTGGCCCTATTCAGCACAGCTTAACAGGCAACTGTAATATTGTTTTTCTCCTAGAACCAAAACATCACATTATACCAGACACTCTGAAGAAAACAATTCTGTCCTAGCTGAAACTAAGACACTACCATGAAGGTGTTTGAGATAGTAGATTCCACATGCTTGTAGCTGAATACAGTACTGATTGTACCATCAATTCTGGCCCTTAGGCTTTCTCTGGAGAACAGGTACACCTGGGTTCTAGGTCATGCCCATCACAGAAGGGGGAGAATGATCTCATTCTTACTGAGAGTTTTGAAGAAGGACAAGGACTTCCTCTGTAGGAGGTGCCCATCATCCTGCCTGTGGAGTTGCTCTTTACAGGGAGCAATGATGGTGTCCCAAGGTCTGATATTGGCCAGATATGGGTCTGACTGTGACTTGCAAGTATGTGCATTTTGCAGAGAAAAGAGTTTGTTCTTTGTTTATCGAACTTTTGGGCTTCCTTTCACCTCTCTCAGTGTTTTCTCTTCAACTGTCAACATCTGTTGTGTTGGGTTGTGGATAACCATAATCAGAGAAAATATCTAGCAGGTGTGCCACTATTAAACTAAGGTGGCATGACCTCTTCACCTCAATGCTGTATTCCCATTTAGATATCTTAAGGATTACACTAGCCCTTTTAACTTGACTTGCACTTGAGGATTACATTCAGCCAATTACCCATTTTATCCAAGTCTTATTCTGACTCATGTTGCTAACATTCCGGTCTTTTTGGGACAGACAGATTTATACAACAACAACAGCAACAAAATATTGAAAGTGCTTTCCAGTTTACACTCAGAAGAGGAAAAATTGGCTTACCTAGGCTTCTTGTTACACTGTGCTCATTGTGTGAAATTCTTTTCCACTGCTTTTTATCTGTTTGCACTTTATTATAGGAGTTTTAAAATACCTCTGTTATCACTACAGGCCAAGTGTTGACACAATCAAGCATATAATAGGCTAAATATCTGTCTGCTAGCAACTTGATTTTATTAAGCGAATTTGCCTTGGAAAGTTGCTACTTGTACTTACATCAAGAAAACCATATTTGCCCGAGTCTCAGTTAAGTTTTCATGTCAGCTTCAAGTAGATATATACTTATAAAAATGTTTGCATGTATCCTCTTTGCTTACAGAAGTGAACTGCTAATGAAAAACAAATCAAGCTGTATTGTAAGGAGAAAGAAATTATTTTAGCTATTCCAGTGCTTGGAATTGTATGTGAAGCAGATCAGTACATGCAGCTGTATAAATACGTGCGAAGTGTTCAACGAGGAGAGAACAATGAGTTAATGACGTATTTTTTATGAGTAGAACATGAGCTTATTTCATCAAATTGTTTGTAGGGAGGAGTGGAAGAAAGGACTGTATGGTTGGATTTGTTTGTTGCAGTGTTCATTGCATGTCTGAGCATTCAGAAAGAGGCCCTTGGCTAAAGTTTTCCACAGACGCTTTGAGACAGCCCAGCATTTGGTGCAACAGCTGAAGCCAGTAACATTTTACTAGTGGAACAATGAATAAATAATCTGGAATAGTCTGTGTGAGTAATGCTTGTTTAGTGTAAATTGTGAGCTGTTGCTGCCTTGTTTTACAATTTGTTTCCAGCTCTGTCACACAATAAAAAATAAGAAGTACTGCAACAGCACTTACCAACAAGCTGTGTCTTATAGGAACCTTTTAGTAGTAACATTGTGAGCTATTTTTAAGAAGAAAGAATAGACATTGGTTCGGCATAAACCACTGTTTCTTCTGTACTGTGCATTTTTATTGACTGACTGGCCCCTTGCTGAATGGCATCATGTTCCATGCATACACTGTTTGGGACATAGTTGTCTTTGTCCCTTGAGAAGATGCTTTGGATGACAGTGAAGATTGCTGTGAAGGCTGAAGACCTTTTCTCTTCTGGAAAGATGCCTGTCAGGCTGGGACTCCACAAAGGTAGCAAGAAGCTGAGACCCAGGTCAAAAGTTTGGCAGTGGTACTGCACTGGGATTGCTAACAAATCCAACTTGCTGAACTGTCCGTCTCATTATTTTTAACTTAGCCGCCTGTCACCAAATCTCCTTCTGAAGTACCTCCTGCCAAGAGTAGTTTGGGGTGGGGGTGGTGGTGGGGGGGTTCTTTCTTTCTTTTTTGTTCTCTGGCCACAAACATTTAGATGAGATCTTGCACAACTGTGAGTTGATGACAGCCCTTCTGAGAGCTTTTTGTTTGTTTCTGAAGCTACAAACAACATTAGCTGTGTAAAATGTGGGAATATCTGTGTGGGAAGGACCAAGCCTTCTGAAGTATTCGGTGTATTTTAATGGAAGGGAAATGGAAAACCTGGAAGTATTGTAACTCAAGTATGTAACAGCCCCTCAGATTGAGATGCCATGTGTACTTGACTGATTTGTCTTTAAACTGAGCAGTGAAAATACCTCATTTTTGCATAATATTTATGTTTCTGATATTGGAAGGTGCTTTCTGTGGAAGTGTGTATGTATCTGTGTTTCATTGAGATCCAACAGAGACATGTCTGGCTTCCACAAAAGCTGACAGAGGAATGGTGATGAGTTTGTGAGCTCAGTATTAGAGCTAGTCTGTAGGAAGAGTACTTTGCACATGGCTGAGGGCAAGGCTGTGTGCAATAGGTCAGGTCTTCGTGTATTTTTTTGGAGATTCTTTTGATTCACATTCAGTTCAACTCACAGCTGTAGTCAAGGCTAAAGACGCACAAAATCAAAATATTTAGATAAGATAAATGACCAGCAGTTCAGCATCAAGGTTCCCTAAACATTTGGGTCATGTGGCTACAAAAATAACAGTTTGGCACCATTCTGTGTTTCTATGGGGCAGAATTGAGTGGAAGCCTCACTGATGTGTGCTTGGCATTTTTGAACACTGCACATGTACTAGTCATGAACAGCTCTAACATCCATGCTTCCCTGCCAAGTGTATATAAAAGAAATCCCACACTTGTACTCATCTTTTCTTAGCTGTAGCTTGCTATTTCCTGTTTTAGTCAGCCTTTGCTTCTAAGTGGGTTCAGTCTGTAGTTGTATAAACATACCCTTCCCTCAGGAGGGTGGCCCGTTAGCCTTACTGACCGCAGCTTTTTTCTGGGTGGGAAGCATGCTCACAGAGGCATTAACACAGCTTGTTTTCTTCAGGACGGGCTGCAGTTAGGAAGCCTGCATCAAAACACAACCTTCTGTGTTGTTTCAGGGACGGTTCGTATTTTCCAGCCTTCTAATTGGTCTCTGGCATGAGAAGAGGTTCAGAAACTGTAGGAAGGATGAGTCCTGCCCATCAGGGGTCTTGCTGTAGTGGGTTAGGCTTCCCAATGGGTGTACAAGCCTAAAGAATGAATTTTGAGCTTCCTGAACCAAATCTGTCTGAGGTGGCTAATTATAACCTGATTCACAGGTGCAGTAATGAGTTGTCATTAACCTGGTGATTCATAAAGGTCATGTTCTTCATGGGGAAAGAGTAAGAGGCAGATGGCAAGTAAGACAGTGCCAAAAAATGAACAAATGGAAAAACCACCAGGAATGTCCAGGGCCAGACTCTGGTGTGCTACTGAGGAAGCCAAGTAAGCCTGGTATTCCAGACTGTTGCTGGATGAGATCTTTCTTGATTTTCTTCCAAGTAACATAGAGAGTAATGACGCTGAGCTGCTTCTGAAAATAGATCCCAGCATGTCAAAGGAAGACCCAGCCTGAAGGCTCCGATGGTTGTTGGTGGTGGGATCCCATCTCCATTCTATCACCAGAGCTGCTCAGGTGTGACATCCCCCCAGGATGCTGTTCAGGCAATAGGAACCTGCCTGTGAATGACTGTGGCCTTCCTACCAAAATGTGTTTTCAGTGAAATGTGGTGCAGTAACAGATGGTGACTAAAAATGTCCCACCTGTATGGTGTAACTGTGTAACTGTGTTGGGGGAAAGAAACTGCTATATAATTATCTGTGCAAATTTGATCACATTAATTAATCAATTAATTAATTGCTCGTTGTCTTTAGAGAGACTGACGTGGAAATGCGGAGCTGGAAGCATTTCCAATATAGAAACAATGTGGAAAAGTCCTGCAGAGGAGTGAAAACAAGTGGTTTTCAAGGATGAAACCATCGAGTTCACCTTGACAGATGTCCAGTTACTTTATAAATCAATAAACTATTTCTGAATGTTCCTTTTAGAAATAAACAGGAAAGTGAAAAATGCATTATGTCTGGGGAATGCTTGAAGAAGGGAGGTAATTAGTCCTGTCATTTCTCCATCTTAATGCGTCAGAATGCACAAATTCACAGAAGCCTTTGCCATGTGCAGACAATAGAGTGAGATCTTCACCTAATGTACTTCTTGGAGGAAAGGCAAGATATCTACAAACCCATCTATATATTCTGTTACCTGCCTAGTGCAGTGTGATCTCCATTTGCTGACCTGCATCCAACCCACTTGATTCCCTTCCTGAGGAGTGAGAGATGAACATTTGAAAGCACCTACCTTGTCCCCTAAATAAGTGCCAGTGAAAGTACACAGCTAGCATGTTACTGTTTTGAGTAATAACCTTTCTGATTATACAGTTCTGTGTCACGTAAAGCTTGCTGCAGTTGTTCTGTTGCAAAGCTGCTTCTTCATTAGGGAAATGTTTCTGTAGCGTGTCTGCATGGATGGCTGAAGACTTTCGGACCGATGCTGGAAGTGTTCTCAAGACACTTCAGCAGTTGGAGGCTATGGATACTGCAGTTGTAATGTGGAGCCTTATACAGAATGGCCAAATGGTTCTTGTTTTCCAAAATGCTTGGTTTTAATGAATGAGAGCATTATTCTTGATCTGTCTTCAAAGATGAGACAAGTGATGCCTGATTCTTGTTGTGCAGTTTTGGAACGTGGGAACATTATCATCTTTCACACTATTACTTGAATTCTGCTTTTTTTTCTTTCTGTTAATATAGTTTCATCTTGGCTTGGCATCTCTGCACCGAGAGCTAACAATGTAGCATTTGAAATAATTCTTGGTATCTGTTCTTCTCACTGTGAAGATGAGTGGTATTGACTGTCCTAACAGCGGCAGGATTCAAGGGTCATGTAATGAACTGTGGTATTGTTTGAGTACTGTGGTTATCAGCTTGCAATATGGAATCCCTTTTCATTTACTGCTGTGGGAAGAGGCAGGGCTCTGAAGAGTTTTCTGGCAGCATTTCAATAAGCATATAATGCAAAGCCAGAAGTTATACAACCAAATTGATACTAAAATATTTTGTTAAAAGACTAGGTTGAGCTGTTGCTGACAGGAAATGGCTAAACCACACCAATCCGTTACATAGTGATATTTCCCTGGATCCTGAATGCAGTGTACAGTGATATTTTTAATCCTGCAATAGGGCACACAGTTGGTTTTCTCTTAAATGAACTTGCAGGATTTTATAGTTTCTGTTTTTCTTTGTAGAGCTGAAGAGGTGTCTGCAGCTCAACAACCTGCGAAGCCACAGACACAGGCCAATGGAGCAGGTAATCTTGGTCAGATCTGTACTAGCAGTTGGATGCAGTTTGGTTTGTTCCACTCCTTTCTTTTGAAGCTCTTCCAGAAAATAAGATGTTATGGGAAAACTTGCTTGGTCATGAATCAGACTTTTGAAGAAGCCAAGTAGAAGGAGCATCTGAGCAGGTTCTCACATCTGTGTATGATTCTGCTTTTGGTTTTTGTAGATGATTTTATATGCTTGAATAAGGATTTTTTTATTATTATTAGAAGACCTTCAGGAATGTATTGAAATCTGTTGTCTGACTTCTTGCATGTCTGGCTGTTCAACCTGGAGAAGAGAAAGCTCCAGGAAGACCCGATAGCAGCTTTTCAATATCTAAAGGGGAGCTGTGGCCCATCTCCTCTTTCTTACGCTGTTTTATTGAGCTTTCTTTCCAAAGAATAGTCCGTTGCTGCTAGAAAGTGATTTTCTGAGGTAGAGACAACACAAAAGATATATGTTCTGCTCTGATCTGCACTGCCTTATCCTGCTATGTATTTCCACTGAAACCAGCATAAAGAAAGCGTGCAGTACTTTGTTGCTTTGCTGAAGTTTCCACCTCCTTTTCCTATCAAATTAGCATAGCTGTAAAGTGATCGTCCTGTTCTCTGCTCAGGAGCATTTTGCTTTACACTTCCTTTTCTCTAGATGACCCACCAGCACAATAGGAGTGCTGAGATTTGGGTCAGACTTTTGTTAATAGAAACACAGCAAAAAATTTGTCAGTGTTTGCTAAAAATTTTCCTTTGTTAAGAGTAATTTCTGTACTTGTATAGTAAGATGTTCCCATGAGCTGTACTTAAAGCAGAACTTGTGCTGGATGCAGGAATCACCTTTAGTCATCGTTACAAGCATGGTATAGTCTCTGTGAAATGGCAGAACAAAATCACATAGTGAATTTCCAGGAAAAATGTTACTGAAGGACAGAAATGCTGTTACAAAGAATATTACCCTACCAAAAACAGCATATGGGAATACCTGAAGTTTTATACAAAGATGCTTTCTAGTAAT
This sequence comes from Bambusicola thoracicus, assembly GCA_002909625.1. NCBI lineage: Eukaryota > Metazoa > Chordata > Aves > Galliformes > Phasianidae > Bambusicola > Bambusicola thoracicus. The sequence goes on along the minus strand of PPHD01008750.1, from coordinate 2,439 downwards.
ATCCTGATACAGACTGCTTCTTTTTTTGTAGATAAACGAAGTCACACAGTATGTTCAAGACTCCAGAAGTGGTTTTGTGACAGATTTGGGGAGTATGTTGAGGACTTCAGATTTCAACCAGAGGAGAACACAGTGGAAACAGAGGAGCCACTTAGTGCTAGAAGGTAAACCTCCAACGTGACTGCAAGAAATTGTTGGCTTTTTACAAGTTGCTCCTCTTCAAAGACAAAAAACCCAGCACCTCTTAGATGATATGAGCAAGTGTTTGTATCAGAAGTAATTAAACTGAAGGCTATCTCAAATGGTTTGTCAGTACCTTGGATGAAGCACAAAACTGTCTGCAACTTGAGGTAGAAGAATTGTTTAGCAGGCTCTGTCATGCACTTCTCAAAATGTGGGCAAAGGCTTAATTAGGCTGCAGAGCTTTTACATTTCAGTTTTTGATTTGATGCAAGATAGCCTACATTACTAGAAGCACATTTCATAAGAGGCAAGAATGCACCAACATTTAATTTGTAGCTGTGAGCAGTTTTCCAGAGACCAGGGGAGCACGGCTGCATTTTAATGAAATTCACTTGTTGTCTTTTTAACAAGTTTTTTCTTATTGATGTTTTTCAGGTTGACTGAAAATATGAGAAGATTAAGTAAGTATTAAAAGTATTTCAATTTCTGCAAGTACTGCTTAGTAACTTCATTGAGAGGACTGCTGCATACAGCGTACAAAGTTTAGCAATACTTCTGCCAGTTCAGAAGCAGGATTGACTCTGAAATCCTGCATTAGTGTTTGGAGTGCAAAGTAACTTAGACGAAGAGTGGTAGGAGCTTGCCTTTAATCTAGAATTGCACAGAGTATCTCAGCAGTAAAAATGTAGTGCTAATTAAAATGTGAAAACGCGTAACAAGTGAGAACAGGTTATTTCTACAGTGGCAAGATGCTTATTCCTGAGCTGCCCACGTACTTTTTCCTGAGCTCCCTGTAGTTTGCTTGCTGGGCTTTTAGCTTATGCTTTCAAAGGAGGAGAGGTTAGACCATGAGTGGGTCTTGTATTTTTTTCTCTTAGTGAGGTAATAACTTATTTTGGAAGGTGAAGGATGGGTGATGGGAGGCTAAACTAAGTAGTTAAACCCTAGAAGTTCTGTACAGCCAAGAATTGCTACAGCTTGAAAAAAAGGGCTGTTTTGTGCCCCAAATCTTTATAGCATTGTCAAGGGGAGGCACATAGGGGTCTTTAATCTTGGTATAATTGCAATTTTATTATCCTTAGAATCAATACCAGTACTCTGGGAGCATACCTGTGATCTGTTCTCTGTAGTGAATGTGCTTTGCCTTTTGAGTAGGTTAAAAAAAAATAGTACTGAGCTTTTGCTTTGAGTGGTTCTTAAAGGTGCCTGTTGTTCAGGGGTGCCTGACTGCCACCTGCAGCTCTCAAGGGCCTCTCCATGAGCTGTGCTTTCCAAATGGTGACCTTCCCTGCAGGTTTGGTGTGGGATGGTGAAACAAAGCAGATGGGAGGAACTGCTGGAAGCAGTGCTCAAGTCAGTGCCTTGTCTGATGCCTCGAGTCTGTCCTTCCACTTGTTTCATCTGCTGCTTTGTTAATGTCACTGATGCTCAAGGAAATCTGGCTGCTTAATCACTTCCCATAGGGAATGCATCAAGGCTAGCTGAATTTCAAGCCAAACAAATTAGGACAGCAAGTTTCAGGCTCTCTTGAGGAATGCCTTTCAAATCTGTGAGCTGTGCTGCAAACACGGGTGGGTACCTCTGGGCTCCCCTGTGCAAGAAGAATATTTACTCTTATCAGTAGGAGAGGCAAAATCAGTATTTTTTAATAGCAAAAGCAAAGGTCTTCTTCCAACAGCCCCTTCCTGTTTTGCTGTGTTGCTTAGCGAAGTGGTAAAAGCATATAGGAATAGAAAGAGTAAAGGACAAGTGTATTTTAGGGAGCTGAAAAAGAGCTGCTTTTGCTGCCGCTGCCTGGCTGAGAGTGTCTGCAGATGGGAGCAGTGCCCTTCTCAGTATGGATTTGTCACTCAGCGAGAGCAAAGGTCTGCAGAGGTCCTGTGCTGTGCCTTAAAAAAGAGTAAGCAGCCAAGTCCTGCTACCAGTTTGACTGCAGCAGAAGTGCAGCCAAGAGATATATAGCCTGGTTTGAGGTCAGCTTTTTTGGAGTAACAGTGAATTGCTCCTTGGTGGCTTGGAGTCCAGTCAGGCTGGTTTAGCTTGTTTTACAGTACTGTACTGTACAGTGCAGGCTGACCTATGCTGAGTTCTTTGGATCTGTATAAACAGAGCTCAGAACAGACTGCTGTAGGCATCCAAGTCACCCTTGTAAAAGTAATGCAAATCTTGATTTATTTATTTGATGTGTAATTAAGAGTTTAGATATAACTTTTATCTTGAATAACACTTCAGTTTTGGAAACGTATTACTTAACTC
>PPHD01008749.1:0-21417 GCA_002909625.1 Bambusicola thoracicus | reverse complement strand
AGTTTCTTTCAAACCTCTCACAATCACTGCTGACTACTACCTGTCTTCCTCTCACCATAAACATTTCATATCAGTGACTAAGAAGTAAAGCCATGAAGCCATGATCCCCAACCCCGTATTCAACAGAATTCCTCCTTGAAATCCTCTTTGACATCTGTTTGGATATTCTTTAATTTTGTCTTGTTCTTCTTATGGATATAAACACATTTGTCCCCACAGTGCAACAGAAATACCACAGAAAGAAAGACTGCCATCGTGGCTCTACAAGAATGCTCATTCTTTCCCATTAAACAAACTTGTTGGTATCTTCTGCAGAAATTGGAAGAAGTTTCTTTCCAAGAATTATGCACTCAACTGTCCCACTCATAGTGGGATTTTCAATATGGGTGATGAGAGATCTCTCATACCAGAGAGATAACTAGCACTGTCCCTTCTCCCTTGAGAACCAACATCACCAGCACATGAGCTCAACTCAGCTTTCATTTTGAATACTGTGTGTTTCTGAGTTTGTCCCGTATCCTGTTTACTAGATCAGACCAGGAAAAGTATTTTCTTTCTCACCATTGCTTCATCCTAAGGTAAAAAGTTCAGAAAGATTTTGATGTCAGGAATACTGAAATTGAGCTGAAATGACAGGACATGATTTCATCATTTTCTATCAAAATGAAATGTTTAGACATTGCAGAAAATAAAAACATCCATTTGCTGACTTAAATCAAATGTTTGTTTCAAGACAGATCAAAGTTATTTGGAATGAAATAAGGCAGTTCAGCTGGTGAGAAAAACCACATTATATTGTGGGAAACCATGGCAGATTGAACTTGATCTTCACCCAAACCCCAAGGCAAAGATTTATTTTTCCATAAATTCTGCCCTAAACAACCATATTCTATGCAAGTGTTCAGTCTAAACAAAATCCCATTTGCTGATGGGAAAGTATCATCTTTGATATCATACAACAAACTACATTGACCACATCCACTTTTCCCTTCCACTTGGATGCTCTGAACCCTGTGTTATAAAACCTCTGTGACAACCTCTCCTGAATATTTCACGTTGTGGTTAGCTAGTGGAATAGACTGTCGCTTCTGAAACAGGGGCTGCTCTTCTTTGCTGCTTTCCATCTCCTGCTCTGCTCTACCTCCACTACAGGTTGTATTTCTCCCTCCTGTCCCTATCCTCCAAATGACTCACTGGACACACATCAGGCCAGGGTGAGTACAGGCTTCTTCCTTTGGACTGGGTGAGGTATTAAACTCAATCAAGCATCTCAAATCACTCTTACAGTGGCTTAAACATGAGAGATAGGAGGGAAACGGATTCTTCATATACTTGTTTTTAAATTTTGGTGCATTTTTGCAGCACCTCCATTTCTGTGGGCATGCCTTGACCTGCACACGTGGTGGTTATCTTTTCCAGCTGAAAACTTGTGTAATCATGTGTCCAAGATTGTACTGCAGAAAGAATCTCAAATGGACTGTCCCCAGCCATGTGCATGAGAGAAGCAACAGCACTATAACTTCCAGTGCTAAACCAGGGAGCAGATAAAATCCTGGACCTGACTATTTTCTCCTCTGATTTCGTACTCTGACACTCCACCAATGTTAAAAGAACTCAACTTTCCTCTGAAGTGCACCAGAGAAAGGAAGAAGAGAAGCAGCTGCTAAAAGTTTAATGTTTTAAAACACTGTTTGCTTCAGGCTATTTTAGATGCTCTGATACTTCAGTTTCTGTTAAGTCTATCACTTGGTTAGAAAGAAGTTATTTTGCCACACATAAAACCAGGCTAAGCGTTACTGAAAGTTCTGTTTATCTGCAGTAATATCTTAGAAATTGCCATGTGCTTTGTTACCTCCTTCATACAGTCCAAAGCAATCAGAATAGAGCAGCTATTAAGCCTTCATCTGATTGGGAGTAGCTACCTACCACATAGATACGGTTGGAACAGCCTGGTTTTGCATCTGTACCTGAAAAGACTGAAAATGTAGAGCACTGAAAAGTGATGCTTTGGAGATTTCTGTGCTTTGGTAAGGCTAAAAAAGGAGCCATTCTCATTTGTGAAACAGTCTGTAACTTTCCTCCCTTATTTTGGAATGGTTACTCTGTCAGTGCAGGCTAAATCATTTCACACCATCTTTTGCCATTAGTGATACTGTTTAAGTGGACTAAATTCTGTTCTGACTTATTCAACCAAGTTCAGGTAGATGCAATTTGGTAGAAGTGCTTTGAAGTCCGCAATGAAAAAACTGAGTAATAAATGTGGCTCCTGTAACTAGATGTTGAATGAGGATACTAGCATCCAGCAGGGAAAATGAGCTTAAATTCTTCATCAAACAACACAAAAAAGGAGGAATAAAACACGTTTTGTGACAGATGTGTTGAAAAACAGTAACAGTGAAGACACAGAAACCTAAGACTTTACATTTCAATGGGCATTTAAAGCAGACATTTTCTTCCATTTTTTATTCCCTTTCTCTACTGCCCAGAGAATAGAAACTCTAATTACTGCTGCATGCTGAAGGCTGGCCACTAATTGTATAACTTTATCTTCATTACATAAGATGTCTGTGAATAAGGCTTGGTCGGAAACAGAGCAGGTAGAACTCAGACATTTTCAATTAAAAGCTCACTTTAAACTGGTGACTCATTTTAACACTCCTGAAATCTGCCATTCTACTGCAGAGGAGTGAACTCTAGCGGGATATTTGTCAAAGCCTGGAACATCTTATCTCTGACTAGATTTTCTATTTGATGTAGGTCTTGTCATTAGCATCATTGTGAAAGAGTATATACACCAGAAGCACACAAACTTTTATAGGTACATTAATGAATTTACAGATGACAGATATATACATAGGAAGTACTACCACTTTAAGTTCTTTGCCAGGGTAAGAGATGAACATATTATGTACCAAAACAGTTGGAGATTTATATAGGCCAAAACAAAACAATTTGATAAACAAGACAGAAAATAAAATTAATGTTTAAAATATATTCCAAATGATATATTTGCTTTCAAATTATTTTTCCAGTTCTCTGAATAAACTGAAAAGTTAATTAATTTATGTGAGTGAAGACTTAGCTCATTAACTTCCACAACACAAGGCAAGAAAAACAAATTATTTCTTTACATTTAAAAACTTAGATTCAGCTCATCAATTTGCTGTATTTGGCAGATTTATCAGATTCTAAGGGGCTCCATAGACGCAAAAAGGTTGTCTGGATTAAGACAGTCAGAAAGACATTTAATCAGAAAATGCCAGCATGGTGGCTATTCACATAAATAGAAGACCTGAGTAGATTCTAAAATGAAAACACAAAAGAAGATGGACTTCTAAATTGCATGGGCTCATCTCGTGTAAAAGAAATTATCATGAAGAAATTGCTTAAAACAAGTCCAATAAGTATCAACCTCGCAACATTTTGACAAAAAGTTAAATCTGTTTAGAAAACGTTCAAGGGAGATCATTTGAATCCATACCCAGCTCTATTCTTCAATTACCCTGCTCCAGGTTGTCATTCGCTCTGTGACATAAAGTTACATATCAAACTTCCAACAGTTCTCCCATATGACAGTAACAAATAAGCGCCTGCACTCTACTTTTCCTTTAAAGGCAATCACCTCCACCAGGAAGAGTCATTTTCAGCTAATGGGGCCCAGAGAGGCCTGCTTGGAGATAAACAATAACCTCAGCCATTTCAATCTAAAGTAAAACCAAGAACGTAAGAGGAAGAATGCTTAGCATTCCAGTCAGTTTTAGTCTAAGGCAAATTTCACAAAGGCCAAGTCCTCAATATGGTGCAGTTCACAAAAGTTAATGGGAAAACAGTGGTTTCCAGCAGCTGAAGGGGTGGCCTGGAGTATTTTTAATCATGTTGTGACATGCTGGTTATGTTAAAAAAAAAAAACAAAAAACATTTATTTGTAGCCATGTGTCTCATTTTGTCTTCCCATGTGACAGTCATGGCTAAGTTTGCAAAAGCATATAAGCTGCCGTACATGAGCCAACATTTCTGTCACCATGCTGGAACGCCTTCCACCGTATCTCCAAAAATCATCATGGTTGACTGTGGCTTCCACTACAATTAATGTATGTGAATCATTAACCAACCTGAGCAGAAATATGCAGGGCTTCTTATAAACTTTTAGTGTTTACCGGTACAAGATGAATGTCTTCATGAATCAGTACATCTCTTGAGGGTCCATCCTGACCCTAAGATTTCAACAAAAATGGTGGCTTAGAAAGCTTCCTGCAAGATGTCTCCTCATCATTTACTAAAGAAGCATACACTGAGAGTACAAGGTATGAATGGCATTATATTTTCTCTTGCTGCTTGTCTTTCAAAGAAGATCAGCCTATATATCTGTTGCACAGAGTAAATCCATTGGTCAAGTGTCCTATCAAGTAGTTGCCAGTCCATGGCTGGTAGGCAATGTGCTTTCTGTGGGGCACTCCACAAGCTGCAGACAATCATAATTTCAAAGCTAATGTTTGCAGGACATGACAGTCTTAGTACCAAGAAAAGACATGAGCTTTGAGTCACACAATTCCTATACCAGTGCGGCAAAGTAACTTCAGAGGAACTATTTCCTCTTCTAGCTGCCAACTTTCCTGACCCCACACAACCCATATAACTGAAAAGTAAAAAGCAGAGGTAGAGTGAACTCTGAAAATACTTTTCAAAGGTGGGAAGTGACAGGCAGTTCACCTATTTGACACGTAGATTGGAATATATGCAATTCCCTGTTTGTTTCATTGCTCCACTGAACCAGTCTACACATAACAGTGATAATACACCTTACTTTCTCAGCAGCAGAACAGTCAGAAAAAGAAAGAACTTGTCACATTAGAGAGCATCACTGTTCTGTTGGGCCACTCCCTTGGTGCAATGAAGCAGTATGAGCCTACCTTAATGACATCTTCATCTGACGATCTGCACTCCACAGATTCCAGAAGATCAGTCACAGTCCCATCATCTTCTACAGAGATCACTTTGACAGGGACAGCCACTGTTTTCCCAGTGAGAATAGCTGTGTTCAGGATCTCTGCTTCCTAAGAGAAAAAAAAAAAAGCCCTTCTGATTAGCATATTTTGCTATTACTTCATTAATACCACCTAGAATCAAGCATTACGTTAATTTCTAAAAACAATTCTAAGAACTATTCCAAACAAAGTAGGCAGAAGAAAAGAATTTCCTTCCTACCACCCTGGAACCAAATTTCCAGTTCTGATTTAGGGCTGTTAAGACATTCATGATACCTTAATTACTCTTTCATGAATACTCATCAAGTGTCAGAGCAACCTGGGACCCAAGGCATGGTAATGTGCCATACTAACAAGATGTTTCTTGCTTCTAGCAACAGTGAAGACTCCATCCTGAGCTCACTAATGACCATGCTGATCATATAAAAATAACATACCTTAAGTTTGGCTGTTTTATCCAAAAATCATACACATGAAAGAAATTCTAGCCTTAAATGCAGGCTTTAGGCTGGTCTTGAACGCATGTGTTGGCAGATCCAGCTCATGTCCCCAGTTTACAACTAGTGACAATGGCTAGTGGCAGTGCCTCACATGACAGGAACAATCCAGGTTCTCTTGCTCTACTACCTGGGGAATTAGAGTGCTACCCTTCTGGCCTCACGCAAAGGACTTTATGTGATGCAGGGCAGCACCCTCAGTTGCCTGGATGTTATGTCAGTCATGCACAGGAGGTACCACTGACTTGCGCCAAGATACACAGGGAGCATTGGTCCCTGAATTCTTTATCTCCTTATTGTGGAATATTGCTCACTCCTGGAAAGGTCTCCAAGCTTTTCAGAATCGCGCCTGCAAATCACAGACTATCCCATAGAACAAGAGGCTCTTGATTTCAGCTGTCTCTTGTGAAATAAATGCTTCCAAAGCCCCCCAAGTGCTAACTGCTCATTACCCAAATAGCTCACGCTATGAGCTCTGAGATTGACCTGATTTCACTCATGGAAGACAATAAAGCAAGAGACTGAAACGGAGTTACCAGGAGATGATGACTCCCCCTACTGCCTCTTGGGCTAAGGAGGAGAAGCTGAGACTTCTCTCATCTAAAGGGTATGGATCAAAGAGACCTTTTCTTATCACTTAAAGAAACAGAGATACTTTATTCGGACTCAAAGCAATATTTAAAGAAAGAAAAAAAGCTCATGCTCTTTTGATAGCTGCTTTGCTGAAGTTTCCCCATCTTCACTGTGATCTTTAGGGGAGGGTAAAATAGGATTTCACAAAAAGAGAATTTATGAAAATCCTCTCCCTCCCCCAGCACAAAAGCCCTTCAGATATTTTGAAATGATAATTTATATCAAGATGAGAACTGTACTGTAAGGCCCATCTGCCATGAGTGCATGTTTGGGCTCAGAAGAGGATATACTGCTCAGTTCAACCGAGATCTTGGGAAGATTTGCAATTAATTTTCCAGATTCTCTTATTTATTACAAATCTGAGCTTTGCAGCAAAGTTACCACATGCAGGTTATTTAGATCCAATTGCCACTCCTGTAGGCTCCACTGAGCTGGAAATGGGGCAGTTCGACAGAACAAGTGCTAATAAGCATCCATGATAATTACAGGATCCAAGCATTAGGTTCCTATCTCACAAGCATTTGGGCATGAATTGCATTCCATTGGGACTGTCTGAGGCCATAGCAAATGCCTAGCTGCTTGAAACTAGTGCCAAGCTGAAAATACCTGCTCCCCCAAGAAGGAATGCCCTTATTCCCCCGGTCAGTATGTTACAAAATTAACCTTGTAATTATTTTATGAAGTTAAGAGAGGTTTAATAACCAAGCCTCTGAAACAGTGTGATTAATGAGGTCTGCTTACCAAAGGCAAATGTAATTTCCCTTGTTAAGAACTAGTAACTGATAATGTTCCTCAAAATCTTCATGAATTTCTTTTGAGGTTCCAAATTCTGAGGATGTCCAAAATTCTTTGGACATTCTGAAAATGGACCACATCCTAATATATGTGACACCTGCTGCTCCCTGGAAATGCATGCAAAACCACGTTACTCAGTACATCAGCTGTGTCACTGTCACTAGCCTGTGTTCCTTCTCAGCCACTTTTTAAAAGCACATCTAACATACAGGGAATTTCTGTGTGCCCAAAGTCTCAGCTGGCTTCAAAGCTCCATAACTGACATTCTGCCCCCAGAGACATCATCCAACAGAGCTGAACTTCAACCAATCATGGCAGTAATCCTGAAGACATTAATGGGAATGCTGAAATACCAGGAGATAAGTGTATGCATAGCTGATTCTAAGAGAAGGAAGTAAATTCATGTTTCAACTCTATCTAAAATCAAAGGTTCCAGACTCAAGGTTTTATAGTTTTTGTCTGTATTCACATTCTAGATATACGTTCACAACCAAAGTGTTTACAGAACTGTGCACAGTCCCATCAGCACAGTGTTCAGCATACGACAGTGCTGCTAACTCTTAGGCAGTCATAAAGATGTCCATCCCTTACTTCTCCAAAGGAAAAGAGGGGTGAAAAAATTATTGTCTGGAGTTCATGGAAATAACTACAGTGATTTTCTATCAGTAAGTGCGTGCGCAGTCCCAGGAAAACAAATCAACCAGTACTTCTCTAAAGCAAAACAAACACAAAGCAAGCAGGCAATGTCTGCAGCTGTGCTGGACTAACTGAACTGCACATTCTGTTTGCAGTCTTCAGTATCTCCACACGCAGGGGTTTGGAGGATGATTTCTTTAGGCACCTGGTTTGCATCTCTCCCTTCAACATAGAGGCATAATAACCCTTTACACCAACTTATGCAGCGGGGGCAGAGTAAAATGTTTTTTCAGTCATTTGTTTAATGGTAGAAAGGGCTTAATGTTCCCATGGTGCAAGCGTATGAAAATTATTTCATTTGAGGAAACAAACATGATGCTTATTTAGCTACATAGAGATTTATGGATCAGAGTCTCAGCATGTAAAAGCTATAAATCTAAACAGTTTCTAATTTAAAAGTGTTACTTTCTGCTGCTTAAGTGATAACGGAATATTCTGGAGAAATATTACTTTCTTTATCCATAACTAACACAGATTATGTGAGATATCATGTTAGGGCATTGCAAGATGGGAATGCTCACAGGTTTTCAAAGCTATGGCTGAGTACTCAGACCACAACAGGCTGATTCCCTGCGCAGCTATTAAAAAGCTGCTGATCTTCCTCTAACCATTACGTAGTATAACTCACATACATGGATCCCCTAAAATAACCGAAGGAAATAGGAAGAGCAATCAGAGAAAAACATTTTTCTCTCACAATAGAAATGGAAGACCAGGTAATCGTTATTCTGAAATTACTACTGCGTTCAAAAATGGTAATACTTTCCAAGAAGATTCTGGAGTGAGCATCCTTTGCCTACTGAAGAGATTCATATTAAATAACTGAGCATATTAAGCCCTCCAGCAGAGGCATATTCAGAAGATGCACGCAGTAAGTATCTATTTAAGTAGATATACAGAAGGGAACACCTATTAGTCTTTCAGTTTTAATTGGTAGCTTCTCTGCAATTTAATTTCCCTTTGGATATCTTTGGCCTTATAATTCCTGGGGTGAAAGAAAGGACTTTAACAATATCTTCATAAATCATAAGGAATTTCTCTTCTTCCCTTTGTTCTCTCCCCATAAACATGGTTTACTAATGTTTGTATTAATAATGACTTCTAAAATAAATAAATATACAACAGATTAACACACAACTTTGAGTCTCCACATCAGGTTTATATCAGAAACATTTTGTTTGATAGTAAAACACAAAGAAAAAGCTAATTGTCAGAGTTGTTTTCCAAGAGTGTTTAGCAAGATTCAGGAGGCTGTAACGCTGAATCCCTGTTAGCCCTCACAAGGCTCACACCACCACAAGCAGCAGTAAGAAGGCACCAGCCTGCTTTCCAAAAAGACCTCCAGACATATTTCCTCAGAACAACTCGGGCTGATCTGCAGCTCATACCCTTCAGGAGGAGGAATGCTTGTCCTACCACAGTAAACAGGGAAAAACTATTAAAAAGCCACTGCAGCTCTACAAATCATGTTTCATAAGCACAGCAGACCTCCAGTTACATTTCTGATTACAGCAGTAGAATATATTATTTACAGACTAGATGTCTAGCTTCTAAAACAGGCTTGGTTCTTTTCATTTTCAGTAGATATCTTGGCTTTTGGGTTTGCCATCGACAGACTGCAACAGGGAGGAGATCAAAATGATCATGGAAATCTCCTGAAGCACAGGGCATGCCAGCAAGTGGGAATGAATGGCTGCCTGGAAATCCGCCCTGTTTGGACACTGACACCTTCCATTTTCCTCATAGTGTTGTTGCTGTCACTGCTGTTTTCATTAATCAGCCATTAGAGCATTAATCCAGGGTACCACCACAAATATTTCCATTATTTATTTCTAAGGGCCCAGATTTTCCTCCTTTCCAGCTAGCAGCCATCCTGTTTGTATCAGAGCATCCACGCCTCAGTCATGCATAACTAATTTCAAATCTTATTTAGCATCAAGTCTCAGAATTAAGCAGCTAAGTGACAGCTGTTTAATTAACTCCTTAAGCTGATTAGAAAGCATTACTGAAATCCCCCCAAGGAAGAGTTTATAACTGTCAAGAGAGCCTAAGGCCATGTTAATGCTTCTGTTTAAATTTAGTAAGCTTCTAAACCAATAAAGTATAAATGCTTGACATCCTCACGGATGTGGTCAAACTCAGCTTTTTTCCTTATGCTACCACTGCAAGGGTAGGAAACAAAAACAACAACATAGGAGGGATTTGAGAAGTCAGAAAGCAGCAGCTGAGCAATAGAGATGCACCTCTGATGGAGCTGCTGGGAGGTCACAGCACCCAACACTTGGCTGTACCGGATTAGCAGCCGACACGGGAGCAAAGCTGAGCTTGCACCTTAAATGCAGAGTCATCTCCCAGCTTCTGGTTGCAAGTACAAAGGTTTGTTCATAGGTTCTTAAATCCACCTTTAATGATAAGATTATGGCAGCTGAAGTACAAGTTTTAGAAGCAGCTGGGGAGGCTAGATACACGGTGGTAGAGAGGAGCCAAAATGCTCCAAAGCAAATTTCCTTGGTTGTATTACATTATTGTCAGATCTGAGCTTGCAAACAGCTTGAGCTCAGGCCTAAAATGTCATTGTGTTTGGTCTAAAAGCTTGGAGTAAATGAAAGAACTCCGAATTCCTTACTTGCCTTGTGGTTCCTAATCTTTTAGGATGCAAAAAAAAAAAAAAATAGAAAGGAGAAATTGAAAAATTAGCTGCAGTTCTCCTGTGCCCAAAGGAACTACAGATAGAAAATAAAACACACAAAACAATTTCTGAAGTCTGCAAGATAAATGGAAGAGCTGACAGTGTTGCCAGTATGAGAATGATGAAACCTGAATGCAGAAATGTGAGAATACTGACACGAACATCAAAACCAACTGTTTGTTTTAATGTGTGCACTTTTCATTGTGAAGAGTGAAATCTGAAGTGGGAATGGAAGATCGGAGGGGAGTAGGAAAGCATATTAATTATGTTTTATTTAAGAAATTGCTACTTAAACCGTTTTTGCTTTTACTCAGTAACAGCACGACAGCTCAGATGTGCTCAACTTCAGGACACAGGGTAAAAAGGAACAAAAAATGAAACCCAGGTGCGTGCTCCTCTGGATATACCTACCTGCTGACTCTGAGTCTTCCACACAGCTGCTAGACAGGGAAAAATGGATTATTTTTTTTTTTTAATAGCAAAATGCGATTGCAAAACCTTGACTGAGAAAGAAATGGGTGGCAGAATTAATGTCTGAATATATTTTTCCTTCTTTTTCAGGCTGTGATCCCTTGAAAAGTTCATAATGCCATGCAACAGGGGGTGTCTCCTCCAGCCACTGTCTCACACCTCTTCCACTGGGGCAGAATCAATGCTTATACAGAGCCAGCAAGATTAAAGAACCCATGTGGCTGAAAATCAATCTCTTCTGTTGCTTTTGGGGGGTTCTGCCAGATCCATTCCCTGTTCCACTTCACCACACCACTCCTCAGATGGGAGTCCAGACATGGGGAGGGTCTGGGGAGGCACAGTCGGGGTGAGAGGTGGGCGACCAATATCCAGGCTGTGTTTACATTGCCTGGGAACATTATGAAACTTCAGCTTGAGCAAACAAACAAATTTCAGGTTGTTGGCAGTTGTTTCAAAACCAAACAAAATCCATGTTTGATTAGCTGAATTATTTTTCCTACCTCGTTTACATATGATAATAAGCCTAAAATTGTTGGCACAGAGAGGAAGTAACACAAGAGTCACTTTCTTCCAAACATTACACGCGTTTAACCTCTTATTACTGATTAATCCTCTCACCCCCTTGGTTTGTAATGCTAGATCACCAACACAATTCGGGGACCCAGTAAGATTTTTGTCACATAGGGGAGGTGTTGTGTTTTGCTGTCTGCAGAAGACGAAGCATGAGACCCAACTCCTGGGACACGACAAGGACCATCTCATCCTGTTGTTCTGAGAGGTGACATTCACACCATTTCAAATCTCAGGGGAGAATCTGAGAGTCAAGACTCAAGGAATTTTTAGGGAGAGAATAACCAGAGACAGTCTCCTGCAAAGGCAAGGGAAGGCTGCTGGCTTCACAGCATATGTTGCATAAAAATGACCTCTCTTATTGATACATCTTATTCTGAAGTGAATTTCTCCTTTAGTAAGCCAAAGCATACGTAAAAAGAGGCAAGTGCTGAATTGCATGAGCGATGCATGCACACACACCCTCCAGCCAGCTGTGCACAAATCGCACATAAACTTATTCCAAACATGAAAATAATTTCCAGCCCTGCTACCCTGTTTTATAATGCAGTCCTCCCCAGACTCGTCAGCTAAAAACATTCTTTCAAATTGCCTTTTCAGCTGAAAGTGTAAACAAAAATAATGAGTTTAACTAATAAATTCTTACTAAACAATATTAGCAATGAACTAAATCCAATATACACCGCAACGTTAATTATATTTCAATTTTCACAGAACCACGTATTTTCTATAGTTTGAAAAAGATACGTTTAAATACTAGAGGAACCAGTGACATTAAAATCATAAGTCCCCTATCCAGGTTCTGCAAAGGCTGCTAAAAGTTAATGATGAAATATAGCTGCCTCTCTAGTAGGCCTGACAGATAATTAATTTCTTCTGAGGATCAATCACCACCTTCTCGGTGATTTACAGGTGCCAAGCCAATTATACTGCATGCTAAATATTGTCTATTTAGTTCCTGTTTCTGAGAATTGTGACTGCTGGGGTATTACAGTGTAGGAAACATCACAAACAAAGGAACTGGAGGGAAATTATAATAGCAGTCCAGAAGGTCCAGGAGGAGTGCATATTTGTCTCTGAAGTTCAGTCAAATATTGATGTGCCAAAAAGGTCACACATGAAACCAAGCTGGTGGGTTTCCAAGAGTCACCTCGAAAATTCAGCAGAGCACCTGCAGCCTGACCAAGATATGATGGTGGCTCAGCAAAGACAGAGCGCCAATTTATTAGTCTTGCAGGCAGGTGCATCCACACTGAAGCCAACCAATATTTGCTTTTCTCAGAACGAATTAGACTCAGAGGCTGCAGTTCCATAGTGGGATTTCACTAAGAGCACAGCAGGCATACAATATGGGCAGCAGTTGTTTCCAAAGCTGAGTATTATAGTCTATATCCCATTTCTTGAATTAACATAAACAACTTCATTTCATGCCATACCTGACATACAAGCATCTCCAAACAGAGTTTGTAACAGTCCTAGAAAAATAAGCCGTGATGTCCAGCTCTTTCCTGGAACAGCAGGTAGCCTCTTTGCAAGACAAAAATGAAAACATAAAGAGCTCTGCTGGCTTATTTAGTTTTTAAAATGTTTGATTTTGAAGTCCTCAAAATGTGGTCTTCCTTGAAGCTAAGAACATTACTGCATTGGAATGGGGTTATGATGGAGGCAGAGGAGGTTCTTATCCAGAAGTGAACGATTTGATATGGACAAGCAGTGAAACAAAGCTGCACATAAATATAAAGCACAGCAATCACAATGTTCCAGTTAAAAAGAGAAAACAGCCATTGGCTGGGTTGTGCCATAGAGAAAAAAGTAACATGGGATAAGCACACAGGCTGTCAGTCCTTCCTACTATCACACTGATTGGTTTTTGTACTTATGCAGTGTCCAACGCACACTAGTGCCCTGAGCTGTAACTGCTGAGCCAACCAACAAAGGTAACTGCTATAGTGGGGGTGAGACATGGGAAGTACAGACTGCAACTGCAAGAACAAAATAGGGGTGATAGGACATACAGCCTTTGGTGCTCTTATTTACAGCCTTGCTACTACTCAGGAGTGGTACAGTTTGTAACAGTACCAGGAAGCTGCCCAAGTCATACTGGATTCCCTTTGCTCTCAGGTTGATGAGGGGTCAAATTCTTCACATGGCAGTTCACATTTTTCCTATCTGTAGATTAAATGTAAATTTTAGTTTACTTAAAATGACATTTTGCTTTAATGTCTAGCATTTAGAAATTGCATTAGCTTGCTTTTGGCAAGTACTGCTTTGTTTTTTGGTGGTTTGTAGTGCTACTATGATCACAGGAAGCTGCCACGTATGTTGCCTGTTTATCAAAGTCAAGCAGCTACGAAGGCTGTGAATTGTCAGGCTGCAGTTCTTCGGAGAAATTGCTAATTAATTCACAGGCTCCAAACTGTAACTGTGTGTGCATATTTGATTTTGGTCTCTCAGCAGACTACTTTAGCTGATAATCAAGGTTTCCTCAAAAAGCAAACCAGCAAACTTGGGTAGGGATTCCTTGCTCTCCCTGAGCAGACATCTTTGCAGTGGGGACAGGGATGCCCTATTGCCAGAGGGCCTCTTGGAGGAGCAGGGCTGGGAGAGCTGGGCTGAAGGTATACCAATATGCTGCGTGTGATGCTACTGAGTTGCTGAGACTTGGGAGACTGGTAGGAACACGTCATGCAAAATTAGCTAAACCCAATCAAAATTTCACACATCAGGTCAGCATCTCAGCTCCCAGATTGACGTGCCAGCATGAAGGCTCTTTTGATTCTCAGGCCTGCGGTGAAGGAGCCAAATGTAGAGGTCTGTGCCCATAGGGGTCTGCAGCTCTGTCAGGGGCAGACGATGGGATATGATGTCAGGATTCCCAGCAACAAAATGAAAGCTCTAGGAGATCACTTCAAAGAAAAGATGTCAATGAGATTCTAGCAATGCAATTTAGCAGAGTAAATATTTGGTGCAACGTGTAGCAGAGCCAGAATAACAAGAGTCAAACTGACTGAGAGAGCTTTACTTTCACGGAGGGAAGCATTAAAAATCCCCAAACAAATCACAGCCCTTGTCAATACACTTTTTTTCTTCTCTTTCTTCCCTCGCTCACTGTTGTCATTCCTGAGCTGCACATCAACCCTTTCCCTCTCCCACACAGCACTAACCCCCATGAACTTGGTGGGTTAAAGGGATTGTGAAAGGGCACAGCCAGAGAACCCCGCTCCCATCTGACATACAGCGCCTTGGGGGCAGGCCAACAAGAAACAGATTAAAGCAGCCATTGTGATGTGGACATATCCAGCAGACAAGCCTGACATCTCCTTTTTTGTCATGCTCCTCTTTCCAGAGCCCTGGAGTGACAACATCTGTGCCCTTCCACTATGGCTGTCCCCAGAGCAGGGGCAGGGCCCTGAACCACTGAGGGCTCTCTGCCACCTCAACTCTCTGTTCTGGCCACAAACATGTTTCTACACTGCTGCAGCCAGGAAAAGACAAATGAAATGGAACTGAGGCTGGGAATGGCAGGAGATAGGAAATGGAAAAGAATCAAAGGAGTCAAACAGAGGGAGCAGAGAGGGAAGGAGGCAGTTTTCCATGCAGCTTCTGATAATAAAGAAAACAGGGGAAAACTGCCATTCCACTTGAATTTAATAGAGGACACAGGAATTTGCAAATGTGCAATATGGCACAGGTAGCCGCAGTGACACAGCAGAGAACTGCAATTGTAGTTTCAGTGGTAAAAATCTCCCTGCTCACATGCTGCAATGTTATAATGAGATAGAAAGTACAGCAATAATAGCAGAGGGGCACAACCCTAGGCTACAACAAATGAGAACAAACCCAAACGCAGCAGCCAAGGATTCAGAAACAAATGAAAAAAAAAAAACCTGCTTACTTTTGGAGGTCCTCAAGTAGGCAGAGATCTCCAACAAGATGCCCTCATCTCCACTGCCAACCCTCAAATGAGGTGTGGGAAGGGCTGGACCCCTTCCAATCACTCAGGTACATTGCCTGCACCTGAGTTCCCCTGGGTTGGCCCTGCCTTCCCACCAGGTGCTCCATCACTGCTTCATGTCGTGACTTAGCATTTCCACTACATTGCCGTCTGTTCTCTTCCTCCTACATAACCACATTTGCCAGCTTCTGCACCAACTGGAAATACTGGTACTACATATTAGGAAGGCATAGGTGAGTCAACAATCCCAGCAGTTAAGTCAAAATATTTTTTTCAGAAAAAAATATTTCTAAGTGCTTCTCACAGAGGTGTAAGTGATGGGTGTATTGTGTAGAGCCGAGCGAGGTTTCTGCAGAAAGCCTCCCCAAACACAGGCCTTGTGGGAATCAGGCCCATCAGAGCCCTCTGAGATAGGCAAAACAGATGGAACAAAAGAAGATTTGATGTTTTATTTTCTGAGTGTGCTTAGATTTTTCTGCTGTTTTATCAACAAACAATTTCACACCTGAAAACAACTTCAATATCATCTTGTAATGTGGGATGATGCATCTGCTGGGGTCCGTCTGTCAGTGCTTTATGCAGTTTTCTTTGTATTTTCAAGCCCTGCTGGGAGACATCTAATTATTTTCACGTACCAGGCTACTGCTATGAGTTTGCCTTGGTGACTCACACGTCCTCTGTTAGCCGCATGTTTACAGTGACCCTTTTGAATCTGCATTCACGTGGGCAGAGGTATCAGCAGCCACATTGATGCAGCTGTCACGATGATGAATATCCACACAGGACTCCCCTTCTCTGTGCTGCTTTTCTCAGCACTGCCCAAAGCTCGCACACCCAACATGCAGCATCGATGTACTTGGTGTTTTGAGGAGCTTCATAATCTAAGCACACAAGACAAGTGCCTCATTTTTAGCTCAAAGGTGACGCTTTTGCCCCATCCCACCTAACTGCTCTATCATCTTCTGCAATTTTCCCAGCTTTTAATGACTACCAGTCAGCTCTTTCACCTGCACATCCACATTTTTACCCAGGACACCTGCTGAGCTACTTACATTACTGTGCTCTTTAAAACTCATCTCTGCCATCGTGACTATAGGAAGTTTCAAGTCTCTAAAACACGCTTGTTCCTCTCCTCTCATCTCTGACCATTTTGGTTTAACTCTGTGAGGCCAAGCAAGATCTGCCAGCAAAACAAGTAAATCAAGGTGCACATGTGGTGCATACATAGATTCAGTTCACTCTGTGTCTACAGATCACTTCTCAGAGAGGAAATAAGTTTGCGAGGAGCAAGTGAATTCATGCTGTCCCGGTCACCCTGCAGAGGAGAAGTGACTAAGTTACCTGTTTTGATGCTTCCTTACAGACTGGCTTTGTAGTTTTAATAGTACATTCATTTTTAGGAATGTCAAGTAATAAACAAACAGAGCTAAATTGGGACCATCACAGGGGCCTTGGAAACCTGCCTCAAAACCAAAAATTCATTCATGAGCAGACTCACAGCAGGGACGCCTGCAGCCAGCCGGCTCTGCTGGGTCAGTAATTAGCTCTTCATTTGAACTTTTAGCAGAAACACAAAAATAAACAATCGGGACATTCAGAAAAAAAAAATACATATAATGTTCCAGCTCCCATATGGCAAATGGGGCCAAAGTCTGCTCTGGGACATGTGAGCATGACCTTCGTTAGGACACCATGGTGCCCAGGGGCAGAATTTGGGTCACAGTATGTCCTTAGAAAAAATTCATGGCAGGGACCAAATAAGGACACTGGTCTCTGCTTGGGCAAGACAGAGGACAGACCCCCATGCCACTGTGGGTGAACTCATGCATTCCCTGTACCACGCATTGAGAAGGGCCCTGACACCTGTAGGGACAGAAGTAGGTGAGTGCCATTTACCCCTGGAGTAACACCACCATCCCACAGTTGAGGAACACTGTACCTCCCACCACTGCACCCAGCCACTGGTATCCCCAGACCAGCAACACTGGTGATACTGGTGGATGTTAGTCTACTGGGCTGCAAATTCTAGCTTCACTGTCATCAGTTACAGTGTCCTTCATCTGCCCTCAGGAACTTCCAGCACAGAGGACACCAAGGATGACATCTTTCAGGCTACGGGTCCTGACCTGGGGCTCAAAATTCCATCTCTACACATTTGGTTTTGGTCAGAAAATTTGGAGACATACATATATATATTTGATATGGCACAGAAACCAAAATCTTATTACCCCAAAAAGACTAGTTACAAGTCCCATGCCCATAAAGATGTTATGATGCCTGGATTTTAGTGGCACTGCTGCTTCAGAAACTTTCCAGAGTGATTAGCTTGTGACAACAACTACTACAACTACTGCCACATCCTCTGTAGGTATAATTGGGATGTGCAGATGTGCCAAGAAACTGACCCACACATTTATTTCCCCAGCAGTACGTGGAGACTGTAGCACAGGGCACTGTAAAAATTGAATGAAGACAGAATATTTTTAGATCTAGTGAAGAAAGAAGAGAAAGAAAGGAGTAAGCCCACAAGCTCTGCTTTGATGATTTAGCCTATGCAGATTTGTGACAAATTGTTTTTTCTGCATGAGTCTGAACTGATACAGATTTACATGAGTGGTTAAAAAGTAATACCAGTTGGGAAATAAAATCCCCAAAAGCACCACAGCAAAGCAATAAACTTCAGAAGCAATTAGACAGACAGAAGAATGATCAGAAATGTTTTACAATAGAAAAAAAATATTAATAACAGAGAAAAAGAGAGCGGCTGGACACTTGTAATGCTGGTTGTGGCAGGCTGAAAGCAGAAGATCCAAAAAGCCATTAGAAAAAGGACATGAAGAGTCTTGTAATAACATCCTGGGAAACATGCATGCCGCAGATTCAATGACTTTAAGACTATGCTGTATGTTCTGCAACAGTTGTTTAAAGTCTAATCTGCCCGGAATGATTGGTAAAGAACTTACGTTAATGTCAGTACAATGTCCTCAAGGAAATACATTCTGGTCTTGACATTAAATTACATATTCTGTAACCAGGACATTTGAAGTATTTTCCTAATCTGATGGATACAGAGATCTCTATCCAGTAATTCTCCTGATGTCGTGCAGGAGTAGCAGTTTCCTTCAGTTTCCTCTTATTTAAAATTTGAGAAACAATCACATATTAACCACTCTCACTCTGTAATGATTATGAAGTTGTGAACCAGAATAGTTCCAGTCTGTGACACAATAATAATTAATACTATTATCTCCAGTGTTCAGTGACTGTATAGGAGGCTGTTCCCAAGGTCAGACATCTAGAAAGGAGTGGGACACACACTGTAACTGATGACTTCATAGCAAAAATTAGTGTAAACCTGATAACTAAGATGATATTGCTGCAATACGTGTAACTGTAATCAAATGCAACTAAAAGCACCTCAAGGTCCTCACCATTTTTGCAAATTTTGCAGATTAAGTAAAAAACTCTTCAGGAATTATTGTTTCCTTCCAGTGTGTTCAGAGGTAAGCTTACATTTAGGAAGGAAAGGGAAGCCACAAAGCCTTTCATGGAGAGTTTATAAAGCACTTGATCTGATAAATAACCAATGCCAGATGCCAACATTGTGCCTGGTGCGCCCGTTTATCACCCTGTTACCAGCCATACAGACTGCCTGTAGACATTTGCTCCCACAGGAGGCAAGTTGATAAACGGCTGCAGTAGGCTCGGCTCTGGTTTGTGACAAGATTATTTATTGGGTTAAAAAAAAGAAGAAAATCTTTAGATGACAGCAATAAAAGCTTGGTTCTTCTTCAAGGTGCTGCCAGACACATGGGACTGATACAATCTGCCTTTGGCTTTTATTTGCTTAGGTTCTCCTGTAGATTCAATATCTAGGAGGAGTTAGAGGCCCTGCAGCTATAACTGCACACAACTTCTAACCTATGCCAATAAAATAACAGTTTTGCTCAACAAAAGGTTGTTTTCAAGAATCAAAGTTATTGCGATGGCTTGCACTGACTTCAGTAAGATCTGGTTAGAGCAGAATTTACTAGGCTGAGCTGGTAATTTATCAGTGGGTAAATGGTAACCACAGTCTCCCCATCAATCAATGCTTCTTTTATGCCTTTCTACTTTCTGTATTAGAATTTCCTCTCCATGAAAAGCAGATTACCTTTTTTGCTTTTCCTTTCTAACATGCTTTAAGTTTTTTTGCTCTTCACATCCAGAACAATTGAGAAGGGCCCCAACAGAGCCAGGTACAAAATAAAGATGACTGAGAGAGGCTGAGAAAAATCCACGGGATGGTCACAGGTCAGGAGATGGGGAGCAGACAGTCCGAGAGTCACCACATCACAAAAGAGAAGAGGAATGCTATCAGGCAGCACGCCTCAAAACAAACAGAAGATGATTTTCCACATAACAGATAAATCATGGAATTCATTGCTGCAGAGAACAGGAATGTTTGCTGAGACTGACTTCAACTACAGTTTAAAGAGCATTTAGATGAAATCACACAGTAATAGAACAGATCACACTTCTGGATCACAAACATGCTGAGGTACATAGCCTTGAGAGCAGCTTTCCTTGCTCTTACATTATCACAATGGAATTTGCTATCAGTCACTGTCAGACCCGAGGAACTGGATCAGAAACATTTTTAGCCTTAGCCCGTGCAGTTCTCCTGATAGGAGTGGTGCTCCGTTTGCTGTAATTGTAGTTTAAAAGCAAAATTAAAACTCCTTCCCACAGAGTTGTCCATCTATTGTCCAGCTTTCAGACTTTCATGGATAGATTTGAAGAACTGTATTAGCGGAATGGATTTTGGTACTACTGGAAAATATAAGCCCTCAATATAAAATATTAAATTATTGCTGATTAATTCTTTTATGGGCTCGGACTTGCCACTGATTTAATACTCTCGGATAATTACTTCTATTATAACTGTGTCTTTGATTTTTAATTAACCGTACAAAGTTTCTCATTCAAATCTAATATTACCTTTGTTAACACTGTCAACTCTCTGTTTAGATATTCTTCTCACATTAAACTGTAATGCTCAGACCTTAAATTCTGCTTTTTTATAACTATGTGAACAGATTCCGTATGAGGCTTATTTATTCTACATCATCATCTACCAAAAACGCCGTCTTCGGTAGTCTGAACACTGATGTCTGCCAAGTAAACCCATTTTCTCAGCACTGCCATTCTCACATCACCTCATCGGACTCACATGGTTCCTCTGCTACTAATTTGGTCGGCTCTAGCAGCACCGTATTTGTTGCAAGACTGTTGGCCATGTCTTATGAGGCCAAAGCACAACACTGTAAAACTTGTGTGCCATTACTCACTTAAATCCATATTTACAGGTTTAATTAAGTGACTTTACTCTATTAAACTTCAATACAAGCAAGCTGCCTGGGAACTGTGGGCTGAGCATTTGCAGTGATCAGGCTCCTTGGAATTCAGAGTCTGGATGTGGGTGTCATACCTGAACCATTCACATCACAATTTGATCTTTGCTTCGAAAATGTCAACTTTTCTACTTTAACTTCCTTGTAATTAGATTTATATTTGCTTATTGAGAGACAATATTAAAAGTACATTGAGATTGCCTTGAAATCATTGTTAGGATAAAAGGTGAGGCACAATATGTGAAATGCAGAGTCCCAGCATCACTTTGCAAACCATCACATTGTGACTAATAGATGGTGTTTTGCCTTTTTAAAATCCATGCCCTTTTTATGTATTAGGGATTCCTCAGGGACTCCTTTATTTTGCACTGTCAGCCTGCAGGAAGCACTTCTGTCCCCCACCACCACCACTGCTGGAGCATCTTGTGGGATGACCTAGAGGTCTCCTTTTATCTGAGGGCCGAGCACATCCCACAGTGCTCCCAGGCCCAACAGGCCAAGAATGAAGATCTGAGCTGAGTCCTGAGTGAAGATCTGCTATGTGACAATAAAAGAAGACATGGCCTAGATGCTTAATCCTGCTTCAGCCACATATATCTGAAAGGCCTGAAGAACAATTATGACATCTATGTGAGGCTCTTAATTTCCTCTGTCTAACAGAAGGATCATAATAATTTATGCATTCAGTAAATGTATTGCAACGCACTAACTGCTGTGATGAAAACTATATTAC
>PPHD01008748.1:0-21418 GCA_002909625.1 Bambusicola thoracicus | reverse complement strand
AAAAAAAAAAAAAAAAAAAAAAAAAAGCAGTTTACAGAATGAAATTGTGTGAGAGTGTTATCATGACCATTTTTTCCAGATTGCAATAAAATATATGCTACTATTTATTTTCAAATTGTAGTTTTCTTAACTAGAACCAAATAATGGCTTCAAAACAAGTGAGAAATGATGTGTAAGGAACACGCCTGCAAATTCCAGTCAGCTTTATTACGTAGAATTGAGTTGGTCAATGACACAGAAAAAAGGCAAGGGGGTTGCTGTAAAGCTAAAGCAACCTACCATTCTATGTGGGGCAAAAAAAAAATGGGAGCCACTCTTAAAATCTAAAAGCTTCATGTAAATGGACAGATACCTGGCCTCAAGTTGTGCCAGGGGAGGTTCAGGTTGGATGTTAGGAAATCCTTCTCCCAGAGAGTGGTCAGGTGTTGGAATGGGCTGCCCAGGGAGGTGGTGGAGTCACCGACCTTGGAGGTGTTCAGAAGACAATTAGATGTTGTACTAAGGGACATGGGTTAGTGGGGAATACTGGTGATATGTGGATGGTTGGATTGGATGATCTTAGAGGTTTTTTCCAACCTTACTGATCTATGATTCTACGCTGCAAAAAATAAAGTGATCATTTTTTTTTTTTTTTCCAGCAAATGGATTATGCTGAAGTGCAGTTTACCAAAATACATTTCAGATATTTCATGCAGTCTACCCAAAACATGAGCTTACATCCTACGGTCTTCATAAACAATTATTTTATTTTTATTTTCTTTGAGTCTGCATTTCCACCTGTTTTGTTCATGTACCATGTGGTAGGCTGAGGGCTGTAATACACGGAGTTCTCTACCAGTGGCAGCTTAAATAAGAGCTATCACTGCGTAAATAGTTCAACAGTCATTTCAACTGTATTGCCTCCTGGTGGGGATAGACATATGATCACCTAATTTCCATATAGGAAAGGATAAATTTTAATAATCACCTCATTCTTCACTACCAGGCTATGTACATTCAATAAAAAAATACTTCCTGCATTATTTCTTATCCTGGTCTTTTTTCCCTCCAAATGAAATAAAAAAGAATGTGGGGGAAAAGTTACAGCTGCTTGCTGTACATTCCTGTTTTCTTACTTTCTGTTGTTGTTTTTCATAATACTACAACTGGCCAATGATTATGTGAAATCCTCTCTGTTCTTTTAAAAATAACACCAAACAAACCAACATTGCTTTTCTCCCTGGGACATTTTGTCCTCATTACTTTTCAGAAAGTCGTAAAAACTAAAAATAACACACCCAAGCCCAAACTGCACAAAGATCAGTCCCTTCCATATTTACACAGAAAGGAAGAAACCACTTTAAGACCCCTCATTGTGTCTGGCCAGCCTCAGGGTCCCTGGACTGCAAGTAACAAATATCACATATTTTGCTTGCTCTAAGCACTTACTCTTAAAGACTTCAATAAGACCCAGAAGGCAAAAAGCACTGCTGCTAGATCTGTCACATTAACCTCTTCTTACCTCGTGATTGCTTGAGAGTGGGTAGGAGATGGTGTCAATTACCTTTGCCTGACACTGTAAGTGGATAAAATACAGAATTAATCAGAAAAAAAATAAAAAATAAAAACAACACTTTGGTTCCTTTAACAGCATTTAATCTGAGAAACCAATGATTGCAGGAGCACAGCAACTGATGTCCATTTGACATCCAGCTGTTGTCCCTCAAGGTTTGTACTTAAGCAATGAAGACAGCCCTGTTTTATCTCTAATATTCCATGTGAATATGTAAATAGATGATCACTGCCAATATAGCACCTGCCAGGAACTACAAGTATTTAAGGCCTGGAATTATTCCTAAAGAAGTCAATGGGAGTCATACTGGCAGTTTCAATCACAGTTGGACCGGGTTCAAGGACAAGGGAAGAAAAGGTTTGTTCCTCTAAGTACCTTAGGCTGCAACTGTTCTGAACTCCACCATGTTTTATTTTTTCCAACAGTTTAATAGGAACAAATATTCGCATAGGCGTTACACTATTGTGCTATGGGGAAATGCTGAATTACAAAATAAACTGCATTCCTGACAAATTGTGATTGCTGCCCAAGAGAGTGAACACCAAGAAACGGCTTCCTCTCAGCTGTGGGAACCAGGCTTGTGCTGTGCACCTGATCAGAAAAGACAAAAAAATCCCACAAATAAAAAGATTTTCCTGCAACCAGAGGACTTGCACAGGTTCACACCAACACGTTTGGAATTTCAGAGTTCTATACAGATGACAAACAGAAGTTTGGGATAAGAGGGATGAGTTTCTACTAATTCTGGTTACATGAGCTGACACAAAGGAAATTTGAGATTAGAAACTCCCAAAATCCAGATGCCAGAAGTACACACTTTACCAGAAATAATCCCTTTCACTTCCACGATACAGCTCCAGATACACATCCAGATGTAGAGGGCCTCTTCACTTCTCTCTTTTTCTATAGTGTTACTATTGCCTCAAGATGTTAGAAAAGGAAAGGGAAAGGGAAAGGAAAGAAATAAGAAGTCAAGCTTCAAGATTTCTAGGTTATACTAAAAAGTATGCCCTGGACTTAAAAATAATAAATCTTGGGCTCTTTTTATTTGTCCACCCTCTTTCACATTATGGAAAGTTCACATATTTAAGGTGTTTTTCTAAAGCCACAGAGGCCAAAAATGTATTTCTTTTCCAAAAAAAAATTGAGATTCTTGAGTGAATAACTGACTGCAGTCCATACAGTGGAATTCATTGGACTGGAGTACCCAGCAGTGGTGAGGCGGCAGACTAGTCAGATGAGAGCAAGAGGTGGGTGGCCAGTCAGAGTTAGAAGGGCTGTTTCTTCCTAAAAGCCAGACTAAATTGAATTAGATCCAGGGGGTTTGCTGTGCAGTAAAAGCATGGCACAAGGTGCCCTGGCATTCCCACCACAGAGGGAGAACTGCTGCTGCTATCACTTAATACGTGCCTCGGCCTGCTCCAGCATACAATATTGCTCTCTCCTGGATTAATGTGCCCTGTTTTTTTTGTGTGTCCATAGTCCTCCCAAGGCCTGCCACCTACCCCTCATGGGTAATGCTGCCTTAATGGAAATGGGATCAGAGTTACTATGTGGGGACCCAATGACCCAGCAACAACTGATCCCATGCCTGATGCTTACACACCCCAAGGCCAGGCCTTGCACTTCTGTATACCCCAGGGCTTACAAACAACCCTCCAGGGTAAAATGAGAGTCGAGGGATCCAAACTATCTCTGTGAAGGCATCTTCAATAAAAGACTTTTATATGTATGTGAGATATTAGGCTGCGGATCAATAAAATGAGCACATCTGTTTCTGTTTCCTCAACAAAGTGGAGCATCCTTGGGTTTATGGCACAGTCTTCAGAGATGTCCTCAATCTTTCTCTTACAGTTTATAATTTTTCTCTGAATTGTGGAGTCAGTCAGACATTCTGTCTGTTTGTCTCCCTCCTGTCCCAGCTAATTTCCTTTGATCTTGTCTGGCCATGCAGTTAATTGAAAGCAAGTTCCTCAGCAAATCCTTCCTGAGGTATGTTTTTCCTTCAGAAAAAGAAAAAACAACAGGAGGCTTTACTTCTACAGACATTTGTGATTTTTCATTTCTATTACTTGAAAGGGAAGAAGGTTACGCTCTTCACCTGCCCACTTCTTGAAGAAGCTATGAGAATCAGAATTGGCCATTCTCTTGTCTTCCACTCATTCTTTCAGCTACATATGAGACCAGTAATGCTCATTGGTCATCATTCCTAGCTTCTCATTTGGGAAATCAGAACCGAGACTGAAGTGTTTTAGCAATAGCAGGAGTCATGCTGAAAATCCAGTCATATTTTATGAGAGTCAACAACTCCCCAACTGGGCAAAAACTGCAGCAAGGGCTTTTCTTTTGTACCACAACAATCTCTTCCAACTACCAGCTCTCACTTTTTTTTTAATAGCAAAGCTCACACACCTTTCTTACCTTACTTGTCCTCACAGTATTCCCAGAAGCAGTAAAGAATAACCTTAAAATGAATGAGAAACTGAGATACAGGGAGGAGGAGTAGCACAGCAAAGGTCACATGGGACATCTGTAGAGCAACAGAACAGGATCTCATAGGCCACATATGAGTGCCTTAACCACAGACCACTCTCTCACTCAGCTTTAGAGCCAGGAAATAATGTCTGAACATCCATTTAATGAAGGACAAAACCAGCTAAAGCCTTTGGATACAGACACAAGACTCAAGTCTTAATTCTTCGTAGAAATTTTCTCCAATTCCAAACAGTAATAGCTAAAAAAACATTTTGGGCCACATCTCACGCTGATTTAGCCCTGCCAGTTTCATGAAAACGTTGCTTGAACATCTTACTTACATCTTACTTGCTTCTCACTCCTTAGATATAAGCCCTCACCCAGATCAGACATAATCATGTAAAGCTCAAAAAGGCTATGCTGGTTGTAGAAAAGGAGGAAAGAGGGTAAAAAATCAACTGCATTTTTCTTCCCTTTTTTCCCCAGAAAATCTTGCCTTTGCCAGCATAATACTATCAAATGAAGAGCCAATGGGTGGCATTCAGGATGAAGTTTTTATTCAGCCTCCACCTGTAGCCAGTAGCACAAATGATTCTCCAGTGTAGCCAGTATGTTAACCCTCATAGCTTGTCACTATAAGGAAAAGTGCACCAAAGACAATGAGGAATTCAGAGCTGAAGCTGAATGACATGTATTTAATAGCTTTCCAATTCAATGAGGCATTTAAGATTTTCATTAGCAGTAATTACACAAGAAGTAGAGGTCAACACCAGAAATTTTACAGAGATTAAAGAGGCAAGATTCAAAATGGATTTAAAGCTAGAAAATTAGATTTTACATTAACACGAGAGACAGAGACATGGAAACTATTGCTACTGTGCGTCTATTGCCTTTAAAAGTAATTGCCTCTTTGTTTAAAATATTCTGTTGATTTTTGCAAGTTTTGACTATTAGGGCACAAAAATTGTAGGTGTTAGGTGCTATTGCCAGGGCTCAGTGAAATAAACTAAAAGAAACATCCCAGTGAATTAGACTTCTATTTTATCTTACAACTATTTTCATTTATTAATTATCAGAAACAGAAAAACAGTAATCCTGGCAATCAGAATCATTTCTTCATTGTTCCTGCCTACAACTTCAGGCCATACCAATCCAGAGAGGGCTAGAGATTTGGTTTAAAGATCTAGAAATCAAAGTTTTCTACTCCAAAGGTACTTTCATGTAGTCAATTTCTGAGCTGTGATAATATAGGATCACAGTCCTTGTGTAAGATGCTGCCTTTCTCTCCAGTAATATACCAGGAGAGGCAACAGAAAATCTCAACACAGCTGGAGGTCCTTGGAAACCACAGTGATTTACTGAAGTGGTGGCATACAGCACTGTGAAACTGACCCTCATGCTCCTCGAAGAATCAACCTGTACTTATAAAACTCATCTTTCATTTTCACACCGCATGGTTCAGAACCCCTGAGGGACCATGAACATTCAAACTGCAATTCAGGTGCTCTTTGAAGGGCTGTGGTGTACAAAGCCAGGCTCAGTGCTCAGTTGGAATGCTGCTGCCAGTGGCTTTCCACCCAGCACGCCTCCCCACTCCAGGGAAGGTACAAGCTCATTAAGAACAAATACTGATGGTGCTCATGAGCAAAATTTGAGCAGGGTGAAGGTAAGCAACAACTTCTTCATCCTCTTCCCCCTGGCCCACATGCCCATAGAGGTTTTAGCTGCTCAAGTCAAATTCTCACAAATTCTCACAGGTATTTGAACCTTTACGTCACCGAAGTTTCACAGAGAGACATAAACTGATGCTCTATTAAACTGTAGGTAGGTCACAGATGGGAAACAGACTCCCTGAAATATGGAATCATAATTCTGCAGAAATACACTCACAAGCTGTTTGCTTTTATGAGCATACAAATTCTCTAGAGAGCAGTCAAGTTACTCACGATGGGATTGTTCACCTAAATACCCCTACTACCCAGTCAGAAGAACTTCAAATATTGGCAGTATGATTATTCTAGGTTGGCAGTGCTGAGCAGGTAGAACCTGGCACGTTAGTTTGTTTCACTCATTTTTTATTCAGAAGTTGAGAGTTTCAAATGGCCAAGCAACTCAGAAGAACACATTTGAAACTGTCAAGTGAAGAGTTACAAAATCACGTAGCTGAATGCTCAGTGTCTTCCTTTGCGGGAATTGGAGGAGGCCAAGTCCTCAGCAAACTCTGCTAACAAATGAAACTCATTTGGCTTTGAGAGCAATCCATTAGCAGCTGCCAAACTGTCCCAAATGGCTTTAAAATACACTGTAAGATAATAGAAGGAAATTCATAAGATAATCTTAAAAAGCTGCAAGAGTGGTAATTTCATGTTTAAGCTGCAGAAGTCTGGAATCCTTTTAGAAGTGGATGCAAGTTCACTTCATGTTCATGGTAGTAAAAGATGTCTGTGATTATATGGCACATAAGACCCAAGGCTCTGTAATCGTACAAGAAAGAAACCTTCCTTACCTGAGTAAAAGAGGGCTTGCATGTTCCTGCTAAGACTACAAGCTCTGGTAGTACAAGCTAAGCGGAATGTGGGTTAATTCATTCAGAGGGTGCTGCTAGATAAATAATAGATAATAATGGCAAATGACACTTCACAAAATCCATACATTGAGTTAAATAATGTGGATTCCTCAAGTACAGAGAAATTCCTGTTCGCATGAAATCCTTAGTTTTGATTAAACATTTGTAGTCTGATCAAATGGAAGGAAGGAATCTGTCTGCTGTCAATGACAATTTTCCTTTACATAACTGGTGACCAGCGAATTGGCACCCTTCTGATTGAGGAACAAATTAATATTACTGAAATAACTTGAAAGCATTTAAAGATTGAAACTGACTGCACATGCAGCTAAAAAGTGGGTTAAGTAGCAAGCAATTAGCTGCATATAAATGATGAATCGGTCTGTTTTGATGATATGACTGTAATTTCAGCTTTTGCCTTTTCAAGTATGTTTCACAAATACAATAGGCAGGCTTATACTGAAATGTGAACAAATCATTACTCTTCTTTTAAACAAACACACGTTTTTCCCCTCGTTATTTCTCTCTAGAAGTTAGAAGGAATGTTCAGGTAGTACTAAAAACCCTTTACGTAGTTATGTTTGTACGATAAATGCTTTCAGAAAAAGAAAAAAAACACACAAATCCTCAAAATATAAGGAAAAGATTCACATTAAAGATTGAGAGTCCCACTCGGAGATGAAAGACATCGCTGTAAGATCAGCAGATCAGACCTTCTGTGTGGTACTTTGCTTTAAAGCTCAACACGATCATCCAGGAAACATTGCTGAGTACCAGCCAGATGATTTCTTCTAGACTTCTTCTTTTATTATTGTACCAAAATAAATACTTAAATCTTTCTGAATTCACAGAGTAGAATGATTATTGATGTTTGAAAAGGATATTAGAGGTAAAACAAAAGTTCAAAAAGTGCCAAATGAGGAATGCATTGTAGAATGTGGGGAATGCAATAAAAAAAAAAAGCAACAATCAAACACTCTTCAGACTCATCCTAGAGTTTCTAACATGCACTATTTTAATTGGAACCATTTTATGGTTCAACTCACTTGCGCTCTTTGAATTGAAAGACAGTGTCAGAGGCTTGGTCTATGCTTTGAATAGTAATGTAAAATCTGATCAAACACACTGGGTCACGCAGGGATCAGCATTAAACGAAAGTTAAATGAAAAGAGAGCATGGCCATGGCTGTTTTAACTACTAACCACAACATTAGGTTAATTTGAACAATCATTTCATAAGGATCAATTCATTTTTGTACATTATGACTTGTATTCTTTGGATTTCCTCCCACATTTTCTTCTCACAGAATTTTAGGTTGAAAAGTGTCTACCACTTGGCTGGAGGGAAAGAATAGATGGAAGTACAGGAGAGGTAAGAAAAAAATTTTGGAGGTAACAAAGCTTATGTCCAAAGCTGTAACCCTTACCTCTGCTTTTCTTCAGCCTCTCAAACATTCTTGGCTAATTTTTGAACTCTAGCTTCTTTTTGCTCCAACTCCACTAAATAATGATGCACCTTGAAAACACTAATGACAATTATTTATACTCCAGTGCAGTTTTGATTCTGCCATTGGCAAGATCTCACAAACAGACCATGGCATTTCAGCACATTAGCTGTGGTTAGGCTGAGCACAAACTGAAAATGAGAACTCAAATTCTCATGTAGCATAGTTGTGGCTCTAACTCATGTTACAGACCTGAGTTGTGTTTTCAGAATGCAGTGCAAAAACTGTCTTCTTTTTATATACAAAATCAGTGTGACTAGAATACGAATAAACCATGACAGACTAAGCTTCTTGGCAAACATATAAATTGGAACTGGAGGACAGGAATGCTTTTTCTTTTATTCATGCATTTACTTCTGTTCGTTGAACTTTGGGACAGCAATACCAACCATAAAGAACTATAGGGATGTATTAACAGCTTAGTGGGTAAGGGGCAAAGAGCTGGTTAAGGGAGCAAGCGTGCCTGAAGCAAAAACTAAAATGAAGACTTCCTGGTTGCAGTTGATATCAAACTTCTATATATTAGTAGTACGTTTTGGCCAATTTTATCTTCTGTCTTAAGGACAGTTTTCTGTGCCTCAGTCAACTAAAAGGTCAGGTCACTTAAGTGGGTGGAAAGATACACTGATTCCTGGTCTCTTCCTAAGAGTTTTTCTCTGCATGTTTGGATCATGATACATGGGACAAAATAAATGATCCATCTTGAGCCTATCTTCCCTCTAGTCATGATTATACAACACCTGAACCAATATTGCCCAGTATTTGGTTGAAAAATTGATTTTTATCATATGTGAAACTGAGTTAAGCTTGAGTGAGTGCTGGAACATACTCCAATAGTCAGAAGGAGCCAGAAGCATTTGGGAGCTGGCCTTTTTCCTTATCATGTGTAGCCACAGACAAATTAGCTACTAGGAAAATAAAACAGAAATTTAGTACATACATTTTATTTTGCCATTGGAGAACTGATCTTACCTTAATAGCATTTTAAAGAATAATTTACAGGAGAAACAGAAAAGATACAACTAATTTTAGGGTACTTTTCTTGTAGAAGAGCCTTATGAAGGATAACAGGATTTAAACATAATACTACAGACATTTACTACAGTCGACTAGAAGCAAAGGCTCAAAAAAGGAGATGTCTCAGCTGAAAACAGCCATCAGAACACTCTTGCCTCCAATGGAGATAGACCAGCTGAGAGGCTGTCCGCATAATGAAGTCATTTCTCTTTTTAACCATCCTATAGACTCCTATGCATGTGATGTAATTCTCTATTCAATTCCATAGAGAAGTTATCATTTCCTATTAGAATCCATCGGGTGTTTCTATGTGGGTTTTCTTTCACAGACTCCTTAGCATAGCCAGAAAATTCATTTTCTCTGTGTGAACTAAGTGGTGTAGCAATTTT
This sequence comes from Bambusicola thoracicus, assembly GCA_002909625.1. Classification (NCBI taxonomy): domain Eukaryota; kingdom Metazoa; phylum Chordata; class Aves; order Galliformes; family Phasianidae; genus Bambusicola; species Bambusicola thoracicus. The sequence goes on along the minus strand of PPHD01008748.1, from coordinate 11,915 downwards.
TCCTCTGAAGTCATATGATGTCTGTCACCACAAAAGCAGCCTACATGCAGCTGTATCTCGTTTTGGAGTATATATTCTTGCATATGGCTTCTAGACGGAGGCAAATATCACTGCAACAGTTATTTAAATAATATATTGTCACATAATGATTAATTTCTGTTTTATTTTCAGCATGAAAGTCTGTGGCATAGACCCCCATATGGTAAAATAATAGGCTGAAAGATTAGCCACCATCACCATCTGTTACTCATCCCTGATTTCACTCCCTCTTTCAAGAGCTGATTGCAGTTTCAAAATCTTTCATTCAATGAGTCTATTTTCTTTCAAGTTATTACCTAGATGACTTCAGTAATTCTATATAGCTGGGGCCTGAAAAAGAAATGCTGAGAGCAGTAAATGCACGTGAGACATTTGCATAGTGCAGTAGAATGGGGGATGCTGCGATAGAAAATTCACAGGACTGATGTCTCACTTCACCCATCAGTGTTACAGCAGTGTACAACCATTGCCTGCTTTGGAATCACTCCAGAGGGCTATGCTACTGCAAGAGAGAAATTAGGTGTTCAGTGGCCCATTTCTTACTGAAGTCATCCACTCCATACAGCAAGTGAGCACTAATAAAACACTTCTTTTTATATGACTATTTATTAGAAGTTATTTTCTTTAGATGAATAGTCATATCTATATACGTAAACTACGTTTCTTATGGAGTCCCAAGTAAGTATAAGAAAGTAAAGCAGAGATGGGAGGAAGGAATGGTAAGGAAAGCCAAACAAATATGAACAAATATAACTGAGGTAAGCATGCAGGAGAATTCAACAATAAGAGTATTTTGCAATCAAGATCCCTTCTAATTTATGTGTCAGACAGATTCCAAGTCAAATCTAATATGCAATACATCTTCAGCATGCATTACTTCAAATGCAAATCAATCAAAAGCACCTTTGAATGCTTAGCACTACTGTCAGAGAGGATATGGTTTACACTGAGCTGCCCAGTGCTTTTTGGTAGGGAACATTCTTGAGAGGTCAAGTCTGACTTGCATTTGCTTTGTAGGCTGACTCAAATCATAAGTCATCTGAGATACTGAGTTGTGGCCGTTATCACAACTATGAAATCACACTCTTTGCCTTAGCCCAATCTCAGGTCCCATTGCCTGTTCCATCAGCTTTACTTTCTAAATTTAATTTCAGGCACATGAAAATGACTACTCTGTTTGTTCAGTGCCTGGTGTATCATCAAGAAACAATAATAACAATAAAAAATAGTCAAAGACGTACTTCATTCACATGGTGTGAGCTTTGTTTTCTAGATCCATCTTTTCCATTGTGGGATGTGAGGCCAGATTCTTAGTGGAAGTAAATCTGCACAGCTTTGCTGTGCATGACAGAACTGCCCCAAAATGGAGCTACCAGTGTTTATGTGCAAGAACAGTCTAAATGTCACTCTTACGTCTGGCTCATGATTCAGAAGACCATAACTGTTTGACATAGCCCGCGTATTTGTTATTTTAGGAGGCTGGTTGGAAGGAGATGGCAAAGGTTTAGGAGTCAATGATCTCCATCAGCTCTACAAACAAGGCAAGACTGCTGGGCTTTGTTTTCCTTTGGGAACTTTCCAAGCATCAGTACTTTACAAGTTACCCGCATAGGCAACTTAGTGTCTGTTTCAAGTTAATGTGCTTTGTTTTTCAGGCCACAAATAAAATCAGAACAAAGTAAAAGTTCAGATTTGTTTGAAAACAACCCAAATTGTGTACCGTGTGAAAAGAAAGGTAAAAAGAGGGTCAGAGAAGCTGAGAGTAAAGAGGGCATGGGATAGGGACAATCTCTCCAGAGGAGGGAAAGTGATTTTTATGGCACAGATAAAGAATAAACTGCAGAGAGAAGAAAAAGATGATAGTCAAAAAATCTGTGAAAGTCACTTCAGAATACTGTAGCTCTCTTTCTTCTCATGAAATCTTCATCTCACTCTTAAGAGGGTCAAAAGGACTGAAACTGCTAGCTCTCATACTGCCTTTGTATTAACTTGGTGTTTGAAAGACCCAGTTTTAAAATACTCCATCCCTTTACAAATATGGGATGAATCTGAGGACAGCAGTGGCTATCTGTTAGGTGGAGGTTACAGCATTTTCCCTACAACACAGAGAAAAGAAAAGAAAGTGTGCTTTTCAGTGATTTTCTCTCTCCCCTATTGAATGTTCTGCTCTGTGAAATCAGCCTCAAAAATTTCCATTGACTACCATGGAAACTGCAATGGGCCAGTAGAAGTCACAGGGATGACAGATGGTAAGAAGTGATGTATATGACCACCATATAAATTGCTCACTGAATGCTGAATTTGGATTAGGGCATTGGCACCTCAAGTGATTAGAGTTGAGCTCAAAGGCAGATAGAGTACCAGTGGCCAGAATAATACCAAGTTAAATAGATGCAAACACTTCATAAGACATTAAAGCAGGGGTGAAAAAACATATTCAGTGTCACAACATCTTATCAACCATCAGTGGATTAGTTTCTTGTCTTGCTTCATTGTGTAGGATCATCAATCCATGAAGATATGCAAAAGAAAGGAAAAAATGAAAAAAGCCAATTTGGCTAAGATGATTGTCAGAGAGAGGAACTGGCTGGCTCAAGGAACTGGAAATAAAGATGAAACCTTTGAAATCTATGTCACCACCTCAAGACTGGCTCAGATCTGCACTGACCCATAGCTATTATTGTAACTGGGTGAGATTTTGGTACCCCCCACATAATGGGATTGGGCTCTTAATCCAGTTAAGAACAGATGTTCACATCAAACAACTCAAAACCCAAACCCACTCTGTCATTCAGCTGGAAGAAATGTGAAAAGAAAATCTAATTTTTGACATGGAAGAAATCGTCCCCTTGTTAAAAGTCGGAAATTAACAGAGACACTACTTCCTTCCTACCTTGCTCTGTTTAACAGTAGACCTCAGTCCCTGGATATTAAAACAAGACATTCAAGGCAGGTGAATTTGTCATCTGCACAAGCAGCTTAGGACTCTCTGGGCAGGGGAAAATTCACAATGTCCAATTCTTATATTGCCCAAGCATTTTACCTTCCTTTGCAAATGATACAGAAAGAAGTCAATCTTTCGAAAGGCTACTTGCTACCAACAATAAAAAGATGCAACTGAAAATGAAAACAACACTTCATATAGTTTCCTTTCATTATAAACTCTCAAAATTTTCTCATATAGCTAAGAATCAGTGGTAGACAAGGAAGAAAGCATACAACACTCTCATCGGGATGATTAAGTAATAATAGAAAAGTCATTTCAGTAAAGCTGCAGTGAGAAAAAAGAAAGCTTTACACTGAACAGATACAGCTAGAGGAGCAGTCAACAAGATGTGAGTAATGACAGACTGGAAATGTTTCTCCGCACACAAATTGAATAGATGAGGGAATATATTTTCACCATTGCTCTTAAAATTACCATGAATGATCTTCCCAGATGAGTTAGGCACCCAACCAATGTCCAAATTTATTTCCACAAGAAGTGACACTGACAAAACGGCAAACGTATGCTACGCAAATTACACTCAACCATTGATTTTTTAAGTAAGTTCAGCAGCCGATCTTGTGCGACTGCTTACAAAGGCAGACAGGGAGACCACACTGACTGCAGCAGTAAACCGAACTCATATCTCACACTGACTCGAAGATGCAGTTTGACACGTGCTGCCTAAACAAACCTGAGCACGTCAGTTACTTTCAGATGATTTACTCATTACAGTGGCTTGCAACATAAAAGCCAACAATCAGTCATTAGCACGCAGCAGAGGAGATTTTCCCAGGGTATTATGTATCGTATTTGGACAGCCAGAACTCACTGCTATTATTTATTCACACCACTATAAATTATTCTTCTCAAAATGAACCCGAGTCACGTAAATGCTGACTTGGAAAGCACCAGAGCCCTCTCTTTTCCTGCTGTATGTATTTTTCCTTTTTAATAAACTTCCTGCCTACAAGTGAAAAACCAAAGTCTAGCGGGGCTTACGTGTTTCAAATCAACGCCACAGAAGCAAGGGGGAAACCAGTTTGGTTAACGTTTGCTACATCCCTTTTGAGGCTGTATATTCATTGTGGACTTAAATTGTTCCAGCTCCACAAAGCTGCTAAACAGAGCGCTGCTGAAATGTACCGATACCTAAATATTTGTATGAGAATCAGATAATTAGGCACAGGCTTTCCCTTCCTCTTTTTTAAATACATATTTGTGTCTTATCAAAGGATATCCAACTTGGCACACTAGATACACAGTACTTTTGAATAGCTATGTGTGGGGTAATTTAAAGCAAGGAAACTAGCAGCAATTCATGAGATTGAGTCCACACAGTAAAAAGACTTTTGGGACACAAATGCTGCTCAGATCCCCATATGATGAGGTCTACTAGAAACGGTGCTGTGACACCAGTTCATTTTACACAAGCTTCCAGATAGGTAGTATCTTGTAGATGCTGTTAACAAGCGTTAACCAGGGAAGCTAGGACTGAAAAGCTCCTTGGGAGTCATTATAACCAGCCAGACGCTGGTACCAAATCATTAATTGAAGCACCTCAGAGTGACTCTGTGGTGGTTCATTCCCACCACAGATAATTCCAAAAAAAAAAAAAAAACAACAACAAAAAAAGGATGAACAAAAGGTTTCACCCATTAAAAGTGCAAGCAAACAATGACTTCTCCTGCTCTGTTTTATGGTGCACATAATTTTGAAGGGCAACTAACCAGAGGTATGGAGTATGAGCACAGGAGAGGAGCTGAGCTGCACTCATAGATCCAAGGGCTCTTCAAGGGCTAATGCTTTTCCCACTGAAACAAATGAGTAAGAAAAAGTCCTCTAAAGTTATCTATATTGCTGCAGAGGTTAAGGCCAAGGTTTTTCAACAGGTAGCCCTTCAGCATAGTCCTTGTTATCACCTTCAGCTTCTCCAATAGCTGTTGCTGTGCCCCAGTGTGCTGTGGGGAATGGCTACACTACAGAGGATGTCCCTAACCATGAACAACTTGGATATTTTCAGCGGAGAGTTCTACTTCTCACTGTGTTCAGTACTTCCCCTACATTGCAAGGAAATAAGACATAAGAAAAGCATTGCTCGACCACAGCTGACCACCTAAGCTCTTGTTCTCAGAGATGCTTGTACTACAAGTTCTACATCTGACTTATGCAAACACACAGGTCAGAACCGTTGCGTTCTGGGGCCAACTGGCTGCTTGAGTCTGTGACAGCTTTATTGCCATACAATTGGAGTAGATATCTCCTTCAAAAATAGTTTGAGAATTACTTTTTGTTGTTGTTATTTTAGGCGTAGCTGATGTTTCTTTGGGATTTTCTGTCTGCAGCTCCACCAGACATTGCTGAGAGAAGCAATTCTGTTGACAAGTTGCCCCAGAGCATGCTGTAAATGGGATATAGTACCTTACTTGTGGATTCTGGAGATACCTCCTTGTGTCATTTTTTGGTCAAATTTTATCTCTCAGATGCAGAAAACATGCATGTTGAAAAAAAATTATTGTTACTCAACTCTCACAAACACTGCTGAAGCTGCTGCCAAACAAAAGAGTTAGCTTCCACTGCCAAATAAAGAGTTAGCCTGATTGCTGCTGCTACAAAATACCTCTGGAGATCTGTTTCTCTGGAGCCTTTGGTGATATGAGACAAGCAATTTTGATTTAATCTTAAATATATATATATACTTAAATGTTTTGACAATTTCTTTTACACTTAGACATATCTTTATCCTTTTTGTTTCCAGGTGACTAAAACCAGCTGGCTATTTTTCTATTGTTATTTTATCTGCCATTGGAGCTTGAAGAGACTGAAGTTCTTACAGACTAAAATCAATTTACATCAATTTCTGCAAGCTCAAGAAGATCAAATAATTTGAACAAGCATTGAGAGACAGATCTTTGATGTACATAGGTTGTAACCAATGGTGTACGCCAATTAAGGGCATGGCCTTGGGCTTTGGTATTTCTTCTGCAGGATTTTAGCTTTGAACTCCTGAAGTCCCTCGTTACCCATTTCCTTGCAGAGCATGTTTCCCACTTAAACAAACATTCCCAGGGCTCTTTGCATAGGACAGGATGTCCAAAATTCTGATTCACTCATGATCTTGCTGAAATGAGTCATTTATTATTTCAATTAATTACTCAGCTAAATGTGTATGTTTGGTACCATTCTATGGGATTTTGGTCTCCTTTTTCCATCTCAAGATGTGTTCCTTGCGGGAGCAACCAGGACAGCTGCTAAGGAATGATGTCACTCATTAGCTTCACACTGGAAAAGTAAATATGTTAGCTAGCAAATGTCTTACACGTCCATGTTTATTTGTGAGCAATAACTAGTTTGGAGAGTGTCTACAGCTGTGACTGCAACACAATAAAATAAGACAAGACAAATGTCAACACCTTGGTTGCCAAACACAAAGCAAAACAAATGGCTTTATCCTAAACTGAAAGTCCATTTTTGCATGCGTGAAAATGCTTGTGGTTCCACTTACTGCAGAGGAAAGCCAGGAGCACAGTAACCGATGAGATCTCCAGCCACATCTCACAGAGCTACAGTTTGTCCTCCCATCACCGACCTGGGTGGGATGCAGCTGCCGAGATATTTGTTTATGAAACTCCCAAGCTTTGCTCATCAGGCTACGCTGCTTGAGCTAACAGCCAAACCTCCTCCCCTTCAGACCCGTTCAAGTGACTCGGGGAGCCCATGGGGAGCCCAGCAGAGGGAAGGCTTTTTTTCCCCTATGTTAAACAACAACATAATTTTCAACACATCATTAACTATTGCAGCTGCAGCAGAATCACGTTAAGTAGAGAAAAGAATGAAAACAACAACAATCCCCCAAACTGAATTATAGGCTCTACGAGGTGGTTTAATCAGTGGCTCAACTCTACTGTCCCTGCTGAGGAGCTCTCAAGAGTACAAGGATATGCATGGATCCGCACAGAGCTCAGCCCCAGTGCTGGCTCTGGTTGTGAGGAAATCCTCTCTGGCCACAGTGTGTTGCAGAGGAGCAGAGGGCACTTGACAACATCCCTTAAAGAGATGTAGGCAGCACTCTGAGCTTTAAAGAACTGGGAGACACAGATACTGCCCTGTAAGACCAAAGCCATCTGAAATGTGCTTATTTGCAGGGCAGATTTTGTCAATACTGCATCAATTGCCAAAGGGACAGTGTAGTTCTTCATGCCATTTTCAAAACTCCTAAAAACACCATTTTCATCTCCCTGTATACAGCTAGCAGTCACACCAGTCTCAGCAAGACGTCTCTTACCCTCATCTCTTCAAGTTTTTGTACCAAATCTGTCACTGTGATCTGGTTTTCTTGAAAATTCCAAATTCAGACCATACCACAGACTCCTGCACTCTGCTCGCCCCACTGGCACGCTTCCCATAATCAAAATCAGACTATGCTCTTGACAGACCTGCTAGCATATCTGGTTTCCTTCTCATCTGGTTTTGAATTCTCCCTAATCCCCTAGACCTTAGGCCATAAAATAACTCTGATCGTTACGGACAAAGGCAGCACAAATGTGCACAGTGCTCTCATGCTCTCCTTCAAAGGCAGCTCACCTCTAACCTGTGAGAATCGTCTTCACTGGATGCAGTAAATCAGACAGCAGCTCCATCTATACTGCTGTTCTGGCCCTGGCTCCTCCATTAGTACTGCCAATGGGATATTAATTCAGAGTTTTAATAACAGCGTTTTGCAATTTCCTGGCTACTCTGCAGCTGAGGTAAATGGGACATGTGAGTGCATAATAGCTTTAAAAAAAAAAAAAAAATGAAAGAAAGAAAAAGGAAAAGATCAAGTGACATCAATCAGGTAGGATGGTCTGAACATGAACCATAATTGGGTTGTCGCTTCTCAGGGTATTGCAACTAAAGGGGCCTGCCTCAGAGCAGGCAGTAACCTGATGTGCACACAGAAACTGAGCACAGATCTCTGAATTTTCACTTTTTAACTAACTAGTGGACGAGCTGTTTTTCTGCAAGGGTATTTTTGTATTGTTGTTTTAAGAACTGTTGCCCAGATTGCTCAATTTGTATAGGTAAATTAATGATGCGCACTAGCTGAGAGCTATAATGTGAAGGTATGCTTTGATTAGAATATGAGATGCATTGGATTAGGGAAAAATTAAACCATACAACGTCTCTATTGCTTCTTTCAGTATATTTGCTGCAAAAGGACTTTTTTTTTTTTGCCCTAACAATAAATCCAACTGAGATTCTCTGAGTGTCCTTTGAGCTGTTTTAATTGCTGCATAATAAGAATAAAAATCTCATAAACTTTGATGGAATACTAACCTGAGGTCTTTTCTCCCACTTACGAATGTACCTTTTTAAGCTGCTGTTTAAGCACTCTCCAGAATTTCAGCAACGCTTGGTGCTGCGGTTTTAAACAGCAGAGCCAGTGTTTTGCATGTTGCTATTGCCAGCTACCAGCAGCACTGGTGATAACAAAAGCAAACCACTTGCAGGAAGTCTTAATTCTCTGCTCAATTCTGAGTGAGGCAAGTATGTAACCGCAATTGTACATATGTGCACGTGCCAAACTGTGGTTGAAGAAATGAACTCCTCTTACAGGGGGCTGTGATACTCTGTGGATCCACCAGGTTGAAAGATGCAGATGGTGGAAAATCGAAGTGGGCCCAAGTGGAACAACCCGTTAGCTATTTTAAGCGGTGGAAGTACCCCTTTAAACAACAACTAAATGAGATAAGAAAGGATATTTCTTGTTATTCACTCAAAGGAAAGAAAAAAAAAAGAAAAAATACAACAAAAGCAAATCCAGCTGTGCTTCTTTCTATTAACTTCTTTTGGATTTTGGTAGCTCAGCTTTCTTTGTTTCAGTTTGAGTTTTGCTACGTGCACCCAACTGGCAGCTGTCAGAAGGTGAGCATCCCACTAACCAGGCAGTGGCTGACTCTTCTACACTGACCTAGGGGAAATCTCATGGAGGAAGTGGGTTGAACGCAGTATCACACGAACACCGTATTTGTGCAGCTGAACTGCACGTCATTCCCTGCACCCTGTGTTTTTGCAGCTGGAATATCTAATTTGTCCTATTACCCACACTGTATAGAATCTCATGCAGAATGCTGTTGCGAGTCTATCAGAGCAATGGAGATGTACATAAGCTATTACAGCAGATTTTAGTTACATTCCTTTGTTGTCATGGGGAAAAAAAATTGCCTCATTCCATCTGCTGCAGGGCAGGGATTCCTCTATAACAGGTGTGTCCCTGCTGCAGTGCCTTGGCCAGCCTAACCACCTTACCAACTAGCTAGGACAGTTATGCAAGTCTTCAGTGCATGCACTAACCTGGCATTATGAGTGCCAACACCTCAATGAGCGGCTCTAAGTATGCAACTCCTCTTGCAGTTGAGCAGCTGCGGGAATGAGGACAGCTGGCAGAGAAGAACCTGTCTCAGGGCTCATTAAGTGCCAGTGTTTTAGGAGAAACGCTGGACGAGACTTCTCCCCTAACTGAAATTCTAGATGTGCAGAGGAAGTGTGGCTCAGAGGAGAGGATGGCTCGCTTCCACAGTACAGAACGCAAGCTTTTGCATCACTGATGCTCCATCTGCAGAAGCAACCAAACATTAATCAGGGTTTTCCTATTTTAAAGGAGTACCCGTCAGTGTGGGCACTGCACAAACATGCTGTAAACTACACCATTTAAATGTCACATTACACAAAAACATCAGCTCACCTAGCAGAGCACAGCACTCCTTGCTCACCCCAAATCTCTGGGTTGAAGAGCACCCAAAACTGTTTTACACCCAGATCTATCTGCCCTGGCATTGCCAGACATCTTTCAAGTGAGGATTACAGTCTGTTTCCTCAAAATGTACCTTAGGGAGTGGAAAAAAAAAAAAAAAAAAAAAAAAAAGAGAAAGAAAAAAAGCCCACATTACAAATATCTATATTGCTTTCAGCTTATCTTCACTTATGTCAGCTTCTCTTCGCTCAGATTCTCATCTTGCTTAAGTCTCTATGGAAACCACAGAGTTTTAATTTGCAAAGGGAAGACTGTAATACTAAATGCTAATTGAATAGTGACAGCCTGGGAGCCTCCCAAATGTCTTTTTACAGACTCATATAAATGTTTACTAGGAATGGGAAGAGACTGAAACTTGTGGAAAACAGAGGGAAAAGAAATTACCTTCCCCTGGCTTCTATTGGAGGAAGTGAAATAAATCTTAATTTACAAATAACTTGTTTGAGAAGCATAATTACGCTTGAGGTTTTTTTTCCCCTCTACTCTTTTCCAGATTTTCCAACTAAGGTAAGAGCCTCATGGACATAGTGAAAAAACACCCTCAGACTGGGGAAGGAGAGCTGTTTTTCTTTGTTCCTCTTTGACAGTGAGTTTCTCTAAGGACTTCTATGCTCAGCCTTACTCTCCTGTCCCTCAGCTCCTCTGATATGCCTCTGCCTGATGTGAATTCAAAGGCTGCATCTGACTGTAGATGCAAGAAGAGACTATCTGGCAGAAAGCAGTATAAAAAGGAGCAAACCAGGATCCTTCTGCTCATGAAAGTGGGGGGACAGATCTTACACAATCAAATGGAAGACTGAATACACAGACAAATCAGGAGATGTAACAGGTTTTCACTTTCTATACTACCCTTATTAATCTCTTTAATAGAAGCAAAGACCTTCCAGGGCTTATGTAGCCGTGAATTTTGCAGCATTCTCTGCTGGCTGCGGATGAGGGCCACTAATTAAAGGTCTCCTGCTATGTGGCAGCCTAGGCCTCTGTGGTTATCAGCACAGCAGTCCCAGCTTATGAAGGCGATGCCAAGTCATTAGATAGCATGGTATCATGGGCTCAGCTCTCTAGTGCATGGCCCCAAGTCCAGGATCCAAAACCCAAGAGTGCTAGCATCAGCGAGGCCAGTTCATTAGCGTGATGCCAACACCATCGTGTTGTTATTGGTTCATCACTCCTGCTTGCTGAGATAAGATCCATACGTGTGTCTTGCCCAGGCTCCTTGCTCAGCATGCTCATCCTGCTGAGTTAGGGCAAAATGCTGACTTTCTTGCTGAACACGTGTAGTTTGCTGCGTTGATGCCAAGAGGTTAACAAACCTCAACAAGCCACTGGCCCTTCCTAACATCTGATGAGCCCATGGACACAGCTAGCATGCTTTCCCCAGCATCATGGGCAGGTGTTACTGACAACAGATATATACTTTTAAGTGAGCAAACTGCTCAGCTTCAGAGGGATTTAGCTCTGACAGCAGTCTGCTTTTAAAAACACAGACTGAGTGTGAACTGCAACCTATACTGTGCTCTCTGCAAGGCTACTGGTCACCTCACAACAGGACTACCCAAAGCTACAAGGCTCTGCTAAAGCAACTTCTCAACCTACAGTGCCATATCACCCAAATTGGAGCAGACAAAACTCTACTGCCTACCAGCAGCAAGTCCAGTGCTGCATCTGAATGGCCCCAGTCCATCAAAGCACACAAAGCCTCCTCACACAGGGCTCAAGTACAGGAGCACTTGCAACTCACTCTGCAAGAGGAATGTTCTCCTGTGTGTGTCTGTATGGCTGCACAAAACTACACAGAGCACCACTTTTCATCCAGAACTGTGCCCTTAGATATGCTGTAAGGTGTAATATTTAAGATGCAGCTAGCATTTACAAAGCAGAACGTAACATTTGCTAGTTTTCAGAAAAAGGAACAAGTGTCATTTCTCACCAGTGCATTTTTAACAAATCAACAGTTGCAAGCAATTTGCTTCTCGTGACAGCATGCAAAAGAAGAACCCAGAGCACCTTTCTCTTTACTCATTTGCTTCTGATGCTTGATGCAATGACACGCTCTGTATCCATATCTTCAGGCTGCACTGGCAGAAGGGCTCC
>PPHD01008747.1:0-21419 GCA_002909625.1 Bambusicola thoracicus | reverse complement strand
TTCGGTTGCACTTTTGTATATAAAACCCTCCAGTAAATACAGATCTCTTTCACAGACCTGTTTTTTTCCTTCTTTTCTTTTTTTTCCTGTTTTCTTTTTTAACCTTTCTCTTCTTATCAGAAACGCACTGAGCCCTATCGCACTGAATATATTCATAGATCTTGGCTGTTCATTAAAACTAATAGAACAGCTAAATAACTTTGGTGCACTGCAGCTCCGACATCTTTTGTTTAGTTTCTCCAATAAATCATATTGTCAGAGGTTACTTTATTTTACTATTGTGTCACTGTAAAGGAATGAACTATATTTTGAAAATTTCTATCTGTGTTGCTTAAGCTCTGCTCTGCTAAGTTTAATACCCTGACAATCCAGCCATAATTTACTCCCAGAACAGGTCATTAAGTACACACTGTCGCTTCAGATTTCTTTGATCCATTGCTTTTTATAAAATATATGAACAGCCTAAATAAGCTCCATAGAAATAATTTTCTTTAAAGTTGGTATTTAACAATAAATCATAATATATAATTCACCCACCCATCCAGAAAAATGTCTTGCACCATGTATACATGTTGCTTTCATTCTCAGAAAGCCATATGGTGCTTCATAGTTTGCCACAGTGGTTCAGAAATAATACGGTTAATCGTATTTCCATAGCTAAGTGAGCAATGTGCTGGTAAAGCAGGTAGCATCTTCCGCATTACCTGAAAATAATACAATTGCTCTGTGGCAGTCCACCAGGGATTTTCAGAGTCACTCACAGAAATCTGATGTGATTTGGTGTGTAAAACTATCACGGTAGCTTGACTGAATATAACATGATAGTGTTATAAACTTCTCCCGTGGGCAGACCAAAGCAGTTAATAACACACCAGGGAATGGTCACTGTGATGATACAGCTGATCTCTAGGGAGGAAATTTTATCTTTTTCCTCCAGAGAATTGTAGTCAATCACAATGAAGTAGGAATATTTATGAATGCAGTAATATTTTTGAGATCACTTCTATCATTCTAAAAAGCTTTAGCCTTCAGAACACCCCATTTGGGCCTATTACATTAGTTTAAGTATTTGCAGATTCTTACACAGAGAGAACATCTATTTTTACAGTGTTGTTAATGGGTACTTCTTATATTGATACTATCTTTTTCTAGAACAGGTCTCTTTCAAATAACGTTGAAACTTAAAGTTTAAAGTCAGAGTTTTTTTCAGTCAAGAGCCATTTTTTTTAGAAATACCAATATTGTCTATAAATACGTATGGGTTAACTGCGCGAGTTCACCCTCCCACTGTACAGATAAATTTTGCTATCTATCATCCAAATAGTCCATGAATCTTCATCCAACACTTCTGGTTTATCCATTTTTCATGTTTATTTTCTCATAGATATTAATCATTTCAATCTATTTATAAATGTAAAGTATTTACATGTCTAGACATCTGAATATTCAAGCTCCATTTCTCATTTCAAGCAGCAAAAATTGATTAGCCGTACCTAGAGAAAATTTGTCAGAGAGTAACTGCCAATATTAACATCTGCCAGCCAATCTTTATAATCAGCAGCAAAAAGCAGTGATTTTGCCTCTTGGGAGATCTTTCAAAGTTTCCTGTCTCAGTTTAGTGTTTGTATGTCTCAGGGGTGTGCATATGAATAATATTACAATTCTCCATAGCTTTGTCTATCAAATTTGTAAACTGATGGCAGGATCTGAAGTAACAACACGCTCGGACAATGTCAACCTAGGCTGATCTATTAAGAGAAAAAACAGTGTCAGCTTAAAAGTCTTCTGGTCTGAAGTGAACTCTTGGGGTAGAATTGACCCAGGATGAGCAGGGGGATAAAAAAGAAAAGATCAATGCAAAAACAGAAGCAGTTATGTCTCAGTGAAAATAATGTTAGATCTTAGCAGCAGTATGCAGCTCAGGCTGTGCACACTTCAAACAAGCCAACAAACAAACAAACAGAATGTGAAAGCTGAGACATCAAAACCACAGAGACTTGGTGGATGCCAATTCCTATTAATTTTAATGGAAATCTTGCATTCGGATTCTTTGAGATCATTTGGAATTCAGCACAAAGCATTAATAAATGCTTGTATTCCCCTTGTCCTCTCTATTCACATTAGCAGTGATTCTTAATATGGGAACCAGAATCCAGGCAAAGGGGGAATAAGGGTGGAGTGATGCTATGGTGATGCCTCATCAGGCCTGAGTGTAATAAGACATCCAACTTTACTGAGCTCACAGGATGCAAAAACAGGTGTAACTGTGCCCGGGGGGCTCTGGTGCTTAGGATGTCTGTCGGTATGCCATCTGAATATTATGAATACTGGGCTTATTCATCAGAGACTATGAAATGTAAACTAAGAGATTATTTCTGCAATCATATTGATGTCCCAAATGGCAGTTAACAAAACTGGTGAAATATTCTTTTTCTGATGACCTACTTAAAGACTGCATCTGCAGTGCATAAAGCAACTAGCCCCAACATTTTTTTTTATAGAAGTGATATTTGCTCTGTAAGAGCAAAAAGCTTTGGGCAGACAAGTAGTTACTGGTCACATACAGTATTCATTGAGAAAATACACTGAGAGAAAAATTTATGTTCCTCACTTACAGTTGTCTGAAAAGAATTCTTCATCGTGTTTGAGTTCAGATTATAAGAAGTAATCAGTGAATCACAAGTGAGATAGTTTTTGATACCACTGTTATACATACAAATAGGAATGGTAGAAAACAAGTAAAGTGACTGAACCCACTGTAAAAGATAATTGCTTGTGAACTAGCCATTGCAATCAGAAAGCGACTGAACAAAACATATCCTCACAATACTTATAAATCAACATAGCCTCATTGACCTCAGTGCAGCCAGACTGATTTACTGCAGCATCTGTCCCATTGTAATCTAGGCTAAGCAACTCTTTTATTCATAAGTATATTTCTCTCAGAGATAAAAAAAAAAGTTATCTTTCTACTTGTCCCTCCTTACTTTTTTAAAGAGGCTGTTTGCATATAATTAGAAAAGCTAACTGAGTGAGCTCTACTCAATATAATGTCATCATTTATGCTTCGACTTGGAAACATGTGCACCAAGATTGAAGTTATTTTACTCCCACCGGAGTAACACTCTATTTTAAGTGCCCATTAACTAATCCTAAACAGCAATGGAAAATCAGTGGAAATATATGTGGCATCTACATGAATACCAGATGAATTCATGAAGATTACTGCTGAATACAAAATTATTTCACTATAGAAAGGGTACTTGAAAGAAAAAGTTGCTGAAATATGGAGCTTGTCATGAAAAATAAGTGTCCTTCAGTAATAGTTCTTTTATATTGTATGGCTCTTTTCATGGCAGTTAGTCTACATTTCTGTTACAAATGCCAGCTTTCAGTAGCTTAAAACTTGCCTCTTAAAATGTAGTCCCTGACTCAGCAGTAACATGTATGCCTGAGATAAAATTTTATTCTAACAGAAAAATAAACCAGCCACATATCAAAATGGAGTAAAATGTGAAGGAACTTTCGTGCTGTTTGGTGTTGTTAATATCCTATTTTTCAAATAAAACAATACAGTACATAATGTTACTGATTTGTCCCACTGAAACGGCTCTCAGTAGGAAGCCTCTGACTCTGCCCGCACATCAATGACTGCTTTGGTTTCTGTTGATACCAACAGAAGGGTGCGGTCTATTGAGTCATAGTAGCAGTGTGAGAGCAAAAACCAAGATACCAATCTAGGTACCTTAGGCATTGCTAGTAGTCCTCTGTTCCTAATGGGTTGGGAATACTTCTTTACCAGCATTGAGAAGCTTGCTTAATCTGTGTGTGGGAAGCCTGATTCGGTTTTCAGAAGTTCTGTGTTCTCCCAACTCCCATCGATGTTAAACTGGGCCGTCAAAGCCAATTTGTGCAGTGATCTAAACATGCAGATATTAGTATAGAGGTCTAATTTTATGTTTTTAATATATAGTTTCTGCTAATGGGAATAGGCAGTGATCTGTCTTGCTATAAACTGAAAGTGAGAGAATAGGAGATTTGCACACTAACTCCCTTGGACAGAGTTCACAAAGAAATTCAGTTCTCGCTGCAGGAGCCAGAGTACAGCGTGCAACCTGGCACAGTGTAGATTTATAATTACAGTGAATCCAGAGTTGCTGTAATCCAGTCATGTTCTGAATGATGAAACATATTTAAAATGTGCATTGTTATTATCTGCTAACCCAATTTACTACACAAGTTGATTTTCCAGTCAATTTCTCTGGGTAAAATGACTAGGATAGAGCACAGAAGACATTCATTCACATTTATTCCAATATTTGTATACAAAGACAACTGTCATCTCTCAAATGTAGACATCACTCCCTTATGCTTATTATTTTATGTTTTTATATCTTAGTTCTTCCACCCTAGTATAGCCTCTCTGTACAAACATTCCTCCAAAGCTTTAGCATCATTGCTAACTGCTGTTTTTCTTACACATCATACATGAAATTGCAAATAATAATTGGGTCATTCTCACAACCATTTCTCAGTTTTCAAAGAAATTATTTTATGTTGAAGTTACTGCATTTGGATTAAACCTTTACACTTTTTTTTTTTTATAATTCTGTTGGTACTAACTGGACAATTAAAATTTTGTTGTTGTTTATTGAGTGCAATGATTCTGTTATCCTCTCTATATTCTCTGTATATGAATTGCATGCAGTGCATTTTCTATAATTAAATTATCAAATTACTGTCAAACAAATTGCTTTACGCAGTTGTGAAATAGAAGTCATTTTAGTGCTTTTACTCATCTTTAATTAAGGTGGAAATAGTTACGTATTTTCTTGTTTGTGAGCTGAAAGATTCAATAATTGGCTGAACAAAACTATGTCAAATCACTTTGAATGTTACACAAGGGTCAGACTAAAAGGAATACTATTGCCAGATTATTATTTTTTTAATGTATTTTGTCTGGCAGCACAAGTTCTGAGAAATAAGGTATGTTACCCAGTTACGGACAGTCCTTTGCAGAATAGAGCTCTTTTGGAAGCAGTCATGCAAAGATGATTGGGTGGGAAGGAGTTGTCCCCTCAGGAATATATGTTGCATTACCATTGTAATTCCCACACCTGCTGCTTCTCAATCTGACACAACGCTTAGCTGGTGTAACCACAAATATCTTGTACCTCTGCCTGCCTGTCCTCTAGAGTCCTTTCCACCCTGGCATAAGAAGTTATTCTGTGGATTGATCATTGAAATGAAAAAGGGCATCTCATGGCTTTTGCTTTCATGTTAGTTTAATCTATTACTGAGACCTTCAAGCTTGCATTCCTGCTTAACAGGTAAAATCAATAATTTGTGAAGAACTGTGCCTCTGCCTCTAAACACAGCTGTGCTTTGTGTGGTTTATGTGACTGTATTTGGTATGGGATGCTTTAGTCACTGGTTTTCATGATGGTAGCTTTTGCTCAGCATTGTCAGAGTCCCTTCCTTACCTTTGTAATCTGTGTATGTCCTAGCATGGAGCTGATGGCTTGCTTTGCTATGGAAATAAGAAAGGTCTGTGTTTCTCATTATTGCTGTGTTTCAGCATAGAGCACAAATAAAACCCTGATCATATGTAATTATTTGCTTCTCAAATATTTGAACTGTAGTCCTGCTATCCTAGATAAAAGCTAGATCTAGTGTATTTCATCAGTAATCTACATGGTGATCTGAGCCCAGCTGTAACCTTGGCAGTTCTGGGACAAGGTTAAGCCCCAGGAAGCAGCGTCACATTATGCACAGAATGTTGAATCCAGTTTTTGAACATCCAGATCCTCTTCAGCAAAATTCAGAACATACTGTGGCTTTCCTTTGGCTGTTGTCTTTACTCCTATATGTGGAAAGAAAGCAAAATGTGTTTCATGCTGCATTTTTTAAGGGATAAAATGTTGTTATAGGTGTCACTATGAGAAAGCACCTAGCATTCTAAACAGCCTTTAGAAGAGTATATAAGTTCTACCACGTGCTTAACATATAGGCATTCTCCTACTATGTACCCATCAACTCTTTTTGATTTGACTTTTCTTTGGCATTTCTTTTTAAACCCCATGAGAGTAGGGTTTTTGGTGGTTTTGGTTGCTTTGTGTTGTTGGTGGTTTTGTTGTCTTGTGCGCTTGTGTGTATGTATGATTTTTTTTTTATTTTGAAAAGACTGTGTTTTGTTTGGTATTCTACGTGATGTGTTTTTCCTAGGATGGATTTCATCTTCTGCTCAACTTCCAATGCAATAGCATCTGTGAGCATAAAGCCCCGGGGCTCTGCTTTTCTGCAATGTCTCTTCACTGAATACAGTAACAAGGTTACTGCAGGGGCATCTAGAGTTTTCTATGGCGTAGACTCAATGTACATGCAAGTCTGTACATTCTGTTGCAACTCTAAGCTCCTTGGTTAGAAACAAGATTGTCTACCCCTTGAAGTGATCACTGAGTATGTTATTTGTTTGAGCAGTCTCCATTCTTGAAACTTGCTGCACAATACACAGAAATAAACATGGGCTGCAAAATTGGTGATCAAAGTTAACATTTGTTAAGCCAGCCCTTTGCTAAAATGCAATGGTATTTATAAAAATAAGAAAAATATCACACAAAATAGGATAAAAATGGCCATTTATAGAATGGCCACTGAAGCACATCCAAATACTTCGGTAATTTGGTTTGATATACTTGATGTAACCCTAACAAACACACTAGGCAAAGTAACACCCAAGTTTAATGAACAAATCACACTAATTAGTTAGACTAGCAGGTCAGAATTTCACCAGTAGATTTTTCAAAAGGAGAACAGATTTAAAAAAAAAAAAAACTTTGAAAAAAAAAGAACTGTCTCGATAATTTGTTTGTGTTGTACTCCCACATTTCTCTAATATGAACTGTGATACCACAATAGATACTGAGTAGACTACTCTCTGAATACGTGATAGGTTTCAGTGTATGCCTAATAAGCCTAAAAAGTCAAGGCTGTAAAATCAATTCCAAGAAATGTATAAAGAAAAATATTGTCTATGAACAGCAATACCAGATCTTAGTGATCAGACAGAAATGAGGCTTGGGACATATTTCTGAGTGCTATCTACTGGCATTTCTTTCATTAAGTACTACATCTGTTTGTATGTAGACAAATCTAATTGTCCTACAATCCAAGCCAGAATCTGTATCACTAAACATTTTAGCATTCCCATCATTATATTACCTGTGGCATTTTTTCCCCAGTCACTATCTCAAAGTATGAGGTTTTTGGCAACGTATTGTTACTTTTTATTTAGTTAATCACCCAGAAAATAGTAGCCAAAGAAGTAAATAGTGTAAATCAAAATTCAAAGCAAATCATCAGGGCTCTATCATTGCTTTGTAATGTTACAAAACGTATGCATATTACGCAGAACTTCTAATTTGATCTGTAGTTTTATCATTGTTCTCTATTAATAGGAAGCTAAAAAAAAGTCAACAATTCAAATTCAAATGTTGGAAAATGCAATTTTGAGAAGCAGTTTTCATTTGTAGAAGTGTGATAGTTTTCTTGACTCAGTGTACTCAGTATTTCATATTTATGTTTCAGTACCTTACTGGGAAACGTGGTAATACAGTGTTTTCTGGCCAGATTGGATTAACTCCAGTATTATTTTTTCTGCAATGATGAAATCTGCTTTAAAAATTCTGTCCTCAAAATGCATTTCCTAGTGGGAGTGTGGAATAATGTGTATGCGGGGGGTGCACGTGGGCTCTGATACAGAGATAAAAATACAGAACTGAAGATTCGGCCATGCCTTACTATCATCATTGCTGCTTCTGGAAGAAGGTTAAAGTGTTTAAATTCCTAACTTGCTTTGTGTCTGCCTGCATTCTTCATCTTATTTACAAACCATTAGGCTTGCTATAGCTGCTGTGGCAGAAGAGAGGACTGCCATGATGCTCCCTCAGACCATATAAGCCCTGAGAATGTGTTTGATACTGAGCAATTTTAACAAGCATCCATTTCAGTTTTTCCCATTAGTCTGTGTATGAGAGCAGTTTTGCTGCTTTATTCTAGTCTAATTTATAAATATCTTTGTCTATGACAATATACATATCAATAAATGTAGTTTTTTTCAGTGAGAAATAACACAAAATAGAAAAGGTGTGGATATAAGCAGATTCTGGCAGATTTCCTCACTTAAATTAATATCTTATGCATAGTAAGTTCCACGGTCATATTCAGACAGGGATTGATTCCTGATGTGTCCTGACATAACATTGCCTTTTTCGTAACCACAGACCTATTGATAATTCATAGTCATTCCATGATTAGGTAATATAGCCAGGACTTTCTTCAGCTCTGTTGATTTCAGCCTAATGAGCTCCCTTGGTTACACCAGAAATTCTTGTTATTTATCTCAAAGTGAATAACTGTCCTGTAACGTTTTGTCCTACTTCCATTACTCCCATTCTCAACTGACCTGTAATGTATTCTGATTTTCTCAACTAAATTTCATCACTGAATATCATAAGCATTGTCCCAAGCTTTTGTCTCAGTTTAGCAATGAAATATATAAAATAAACCTGAACACTAATCCATGAAACACTCTGCCAGCAGTCAGTCCTCCCTAACTATGCATCCAACCTAAGAAGATGAATAACAACTGGAGAAAGAAAAAAATTCTCTTATGGTTACTTTTTATTCTGTTCTAATCAAGGTAAATGACCGCTTCTATGAGGAGGGAGAGCTAAAATCACTGGCAACTACTTAGATGCTTAAAGTTCTGTGTATGCTCAGATCTTTGGCTATAGATATTGGAGGTAAAATTTCCCTCCTTAACATTTTGCCTTGAGTGGAATCCTGTTCTTGTGTGTCCTGTTGCCAGAGCAACCTATACAGGCACTGCTCGTGTGGCAAAGATCAGCTGCTGTTCTCAGAACATACAGAACAACAGAAAAGTGTGCATTAGGTCTGAGGGTTTTTTTGTTTTTTTAAACAGTCATACCATCATTTTCAAATTCTATTTTCTTTATTTATATTTTATTACAGACTTTTTTTCACATCTGTAATCAGTAGAGAAGAGTGAACAGAATTCCCTGGTAACATCTGATATTACAGCTCCTGCTAATTGTTTAATAATGAGGGCTAAAATCTGAAAATGACAAGGAGAGGCAATATACTGGTATCAATCTAATGTCCACACTGACAGTAGCTGCAAAACTGTAAGGTATAACTTATGATGATGGAAAACTTGAAGGGAAATTTACACAAAGCTTTTTTGATTCAGTCTTTGATCCTCAGCTATGCTCAGATCACAGGTCCTACATGCCTAAAACTTCCTAGATTTAACTACCCCTGAAAAGATAAAGGAAGCTTAAAGCATACAAGATAGGTAATTCCCATCTGAACAGAATTCAAGCGGCACATTTCTATCTTTTGCAGCTGACTCGTCTCACACATACACACTCCAGTACCTCGTCAATTAGATGCTTGGTTAGAATTTTGCTTTTCATAGATTGATCTTCTGCTGTACAAAAGAATTAATGGAGGTACTCCTAACTGGATGCATACCTCTGTGGTGTTTTGTTCAGTACGTTTCTAGTAAAAATACCAAAAACTACCAACAGTACCAGGGAGAACAAAAAACAAACAAACAAACAAAAAAAAACCCTCACATATAAATACTGAGGCTTATCTCCTTAAAATACAACACAAATTATAAGATGATGTATACCAAATTCTAATGTTCAATGCAATTAAGTCTTCCGCTGTGCTGTAAACTTTACTAAATATACTGTTGAAAAATAACACAAAAAACAAGTCATCGATTGCCAAGAGATTCTGATTTTTTTTTTTTTCTGGGTGTAGCTGCATAAATTAGAACAATCTTTGTTTCATTATAGACAGTGAAGAGAAGAATTACTGTGAAAATCATTTTCAGTTCAAGTTTCTACCAAAAATATGGAGAGCACAGCACAGTATCTACCAGGTCATCTGGAGAACCTCTTGGCTTTCAGCATACAAGCACTGTGGTCTTTCTTTTAGGGTCTCTGGCACATTTTTTCTGTAGTACTTACAGTATTTTCCAAACATCCTTCAACTTGATCCAAAATAGTCAATGAAGATAATGATCATCTCTATTTTGTAATGCTGGAGATGAGAGTTAATTTGTTCTCCTTTTTTTGTGCTAGTGAAGTATCCTTACTCATGGCCATATTGGTAAGTGTAGCTTTCTGTCTGGAAATGTATGTTTCCTCTTCTTAGAGTTAATCCTATTTCATAGCATACAGCGAGGCAAGATCTGTGAAACAGACAGGTCTCTTACATAAACAGTCCAGAACTGGTGGTCTTTGAAGTACAGGCTGTGTTTCATTTGGCCTGTTACAGTACTGCGTTTTGATCAGGTGTTCTAACTACCCACAAAATGGTTCAGCAAACAGGTGAGCAGTTTGCCCAAGTTCAATAGTGTTTAAATGAATGTTGGTGCCCTAGCCGTGAGTTACATTCACGTGCAGTGTCATTAGTTTTGATGTATGAGTGTATTTAATCTCAAACTGGTGTCAGATACGTAGAAACAAGAATGAACGCTTCTTGTTAAATGTATTATCCATTTCTCCAGAGTGAAAAACATTCATCCACTTTGCACAATTTGCCACTTGTATATTTTCATTTTAAATTATAAGAAACATTCTTGAGTAAACTTGCAATCTCTTGGTTCTTTACAGAGCACTTAATAAGCACAAAATTCAAATTTGTCATTAGTTCTGGGATATGTGTCCTTACCTACAGGTTGATACTGGGCAGCAGTAACCGCAAGCCACTGTTTATACTGATCAATAGAAAATATAGACTTTCTTCTATGTCATCATTACAGAGTGATCAATGATGACAGAAACAGAGAAGCGGTGAATTTTTCTACTGCACGTTCTGCAATGCAAGGGAATCTAGAATTAATCCAAATAGGTCACAGTTTTCATGAAGATGAAATGTAAAATTTATTTCATATCTAACCTAAAAAAAATCAAGTTTTTCCAAATTATTTCCTTCCAGTCCTCTATAGTTTATTACTTCATCTTTCTTCATTCATTCATTAAATGCTTAAAACAGGAGCTATCTGACAGCTCTCAGCTGTATCACACTACTTGCATTTAGCAGGGCTTACAGCATCGGCCCACACTTTTAACTGAATTATTCCTGCAAATAAGCACAATTCAGACTAAGGCCTGCAGTGTAAAGTCCTAAAAGTGTTTGCTAAGAGCCAAAATTAATACTAGCCTAGTTTCTGTATTCTCAGCTTCTTCCATGGATGTTTG
The DNA here is from genome assembly GCA_002909625.1 of Bambusicola thoracicus. Lineage (NCBI taxonomy): Eukaryota > Metazoa > Chordata > Aves > Galliformes > Phasianidae > Bambusicola > Bambusicola thoracicus. The sequence continues at coordinate 10,122 of PPHD01008747.1, read as the reverse complement.
GAAAATAACGTTAAAGGTCAACTGAAAACCAGTTGCAAATGTACGGTTCTGTAGATTCCTGTAAGAACTTGTCTAATATTACTCATCATTTTAAGCACAGTTGTGGAGGTTAATTAGATTTTTGACCCTTAAAAATTTTAAGTGTCCCTGATGACTTACTTTTCAACTGATCATTTTGTGTGAGAAACAGAAAAAGAATAACAAATAGTCTATGAATAAATAAACTCTTCATATTCATTCATATGAGGACAGAGAATATGTTTCTGACATTTAATTAAGTATCCAGACGTCCACAAGATCTATAATAAACGACTTTGCAAGACATCTAAATGTCAGAGAAAAACACATTTTACATGAAATGTTTTTCTATGACTGAAGCTGTGAAGAAGATACAGCTTTTTTTCTAAAAAGACAGAGAAACAACAATCACATATTTTACCTTGAAAATACTTTTTCAAAGGCTTCTCAGCAGCAAGTTGTTTGCAGTCTGATGAGTGGAATTAATTTATTATGCAGGAGTGTGAAACATTAGTTTTACAGAGTGGTGGGCTGTTCTACTATAATTCAAGTCCAGTGATTCGTGCTATTCTATTCATAGTGAAACACTGAAAACATCAGATAGGTTCTTTTACTTAAACCACCTGGCACATTTCACTGGGGTTTGAAGATATTTTTCTTGTATTTGAATACAGCAGGAAAACTGTTTTAATCTCTTTCCTAGATACACCTTATTTATTTATTTATTTATTTATTTATTTATTCCAAAATCTTGACCATGGATCTATTTTTCATATTGTGAATGACTTTTCCTCACCTTTGTAGAGGGTTCACTGCTATATCTGAATTTAGTTTGCCTGCAATTTACACGAGTGGCCCTCAAGCCAACTGTTAATGGAAACAAAAATCCTTTGTCATTAAAAAGTGCAAGTCCCACGAAAATGAGAATATCCACAATAAGATTTTAACCAGGCTTTGCTTTAGGTGTGTGTACACGTGTGTGTTGAGATCAGAAAACTTTGGGATTTGTTTGAAATGAAGTCAGATATATGTTAACGATTCCATAGCTTTGGTTTTCGTATGCACAGTTGCACTTGCTGCCAGCTGCCAGCTCAGCAATCAGCTTGGAATGGCTCCCACTCACTCTTCCTGCTCAGTACTGCAGTAGGCCGACGTAATGCCAGCTTTGCTGTTGCTGTTTACCTATTGCTCTGGAACCCAGGCAACACATGAACAGAAAGCTGACTTGCCAAGATGAAAAGCGGTTGCCAGATTTGCTTTGATTTGTCTCTCTGCTTTTTAAAGATAAAACATAGGTGCACTTCGTGCAAAAGGTGCTGGAAAGATGTCAGTGTGGTATTCATATACAGGTCTTCTGTGTGTGCTTGTTGTGATGTAGCATTGCTTTTGAAAAGGTGTGGGGGGGAGGAGGTTCTCCTTGCATCTGGAAGATCGTAAGATATTTTAGTCCTAACTGAAGTGAAGGTTTGCAATGTGGCCAGAGTAACAACTACAGAAGAGAAAATAGGTGTCCTCATCATTTTCAAAAGGAACTGCAAGGGAAAGGGCCGTGAAGGAAATCATACGTGCATCAGATGTGAGGAGGCTCAGGCTGTCATTTTGTTTCTCTGGTATAGTTTTGATATTCCATGCAAGCATACCCTTTTGCACTGTATTTTCTTGTATGAGGCATTAACTATAGAATAGAGCTACTCAGAAGCTCAGAAATGATGTTCTGACCACCTACTTGGAGGCGTTGGCTGTTACAGTTCACCTGTTGATAAATGCATCCCAAGAAATAGTATTGTCTCCTTCCAAGTGGCAGATACAACGTGACAGCACTGTATGGAGCTGGTTCATCTCCAGCGTGTCATCCCACCTTGACCTGTCATAACATCATGCATATTGACACACTGCAATACCTTTGTCACTTTGTATCACCAGCCTGGAGGGTTAGATGCTTCTTCTTTCCAAGGACAACTACTGTAAATGTCATTGCATTTGCACACCACGTCAAAGCAAATACAATTGTTTTCAGATGTCAGTCACTGCTGTGTGACTGCTGTTACCTGCAGTGTAAATGGATAGCTAATTAAATTGCCTTCGTGGAGCTTTGTGAAAAATCTATTAAACAAAGAATCAGTGGTATAAACAAACAAGCCTGTGTCACAGTTTCAGCACTTTGACCTCTTTAGTGGATTTTCTATTTTTGTCAGGAGAGCGTCTGTACAATTTTTCCTAATTTGCCACCAATACTTTAAAGTAGATTTGTTTTTATTAGAAAAGGAATAAAGAAGGATAAGATTTGGCACTGATTATTGTTGGTCTGTTCAGAATACAGGAGGAAGGTTAATTAGCTCTTCTGACCTGAAGAGTCTAGAAAGGTATCCCTGGTGACTCACTAATTGCTGCTCAATGCATAATAGTGTCTGTGAAGCAAAGTGCATGAAGCTAGACACTGATAATAATGTTACTTTCATTTAAAATTCTATACCTGCAAGGACATAATGCTGTTTCTGTACAGCATGCACTCCACTGATAGATCTAAATATTCCCCAGCTATTCATTTATTTTATTGGCAATGCTGGTCACTAATTTGAATTTATACTAAGAACAGCTATGCTTCTCAGAGTGCAGGTAAGTGCTGTTCTGAGTAAAACTGAAGTATATTCTGAAAGTATTTTTTTTTTCATGCATAATAAAAAGAAGATTTCCATTAGTAATAGTGGATGTGCTAGAGTTGACTTCATTTATCTACATATGTCACACAAAGAATATATCATTTCTATTTCTGAAAATAAAGAATTAATATGTTAGAAAAAGTGTCTCTAAATCGTAAGAGATGGAGCTATTATGTTACCCTTAATAGTGGTGGGAGACCAATACAGCATGAGGAATATGCAGTTTTCCAAAGGAAACGTGGAGTTAAGCTCACAGAGTACTAGAGGACTGTTCATGGTGTATGTCCCTTATTTTGAGAACAAAACAAATTCATTCTTAGTTTTCTTGACTGGCCTTTTGTTTATAGAACATTCTTTCCCCAGTAACAACATGTTCTTTCATGTAAGATTTCTTTTTGATGTGAGGGGTACAGCTTTACTTAAATACATATTCTTTAGGCTATTTATAAAACCTCTCATAGTCTGTCCTCCTGTGATAGATTCCTACAGGAACATCCAAGTCCTGTTTGCTTTAAATACATTACTTCAGATTTCTTGGTCAGTGGTGGAAGATTACGTGAATCACTCACAATTTTGACCACACATAATTTCCAAAAACAAAAAGCCGTGTTAATTCAGTGACAAACCATAGGCTTAAATTACAAATTTCTAATTTACAATCTGGATTTCTAGGTTTATGATATATTTTCCCTCTTATAGCATAGTTTAAAGGTTGGAGGTTTTTTTGTGGGGTTTTTTATGGTTACTCTCATCCATGTGCCAGTTTTTTCTCCCTGTTCCTTGCTTGTATCTCTTCTGCCCTTAGCCAGACAATAAAACTGAGCCAGACCCATATGTTAAGAGGATGCTGCTCCAACAGGAAAACCTCACGTTCCCTTGCTAAGACCTCTCACGCACAGGCAGTTGGCAGTAGTGACATAGCCTGGAGTTGAAGCAGCAGAGAGAGATTCCAAATGTTCAGATATTTCTTCTGTTGGACCTGGCACGTTGTTTAGTACGGTTCTACTTCGGAGTTACAAATGAAAGTAAATAGCTTCAATGATGGATTCGCCCTGCCCACTCTTTCTTTGTTAAGATAGCTTGCCAGCATTTCAGGCAGTAAAAGAGTTGGATTATGGATGATTGGTTTCCCTGGTCACAGATCAGAATACCAGATCTGGAAGGTTTTTGCTTTCTCTGGATAGACCACAAGCCTTCCGCTGCGTAGACATACAAAGACATCCCATCTCCAATTTTCCAGTTCTTCAGGGAGCACTGTTTGATGCTGTACTACAGAGTGAGATACCTAAGTAGCAGATCTCTTTTCCTTCTGTGCCCTTGCTCATAGCAGTGAAGCAAATGCCACAATCTACCATCCTACGTATGTTTAAATCTTGGTTCCAGACACAGATAAAATGTCCCTGATGCTGCCTATCTGTTGTTTATAGACATCAACAGGAGCAATACAGGCTTTCTTCTGTGTTTTGGCAGTCTTGGTCTGCAGCTCCTGGGGACAACACTAATGGCATTACCTGAGCAATCTGCAGGATAGTATTTACTAAATCAGCAGTATGAAAACCATATCTTCACACTAAGCTCATCTTTTCCCTGTCATTTCTATATCAGCTCAAATATCCAATAGCTTGACAGATACTGCCAAATCACAAAAGACCTTACCTATATCCTGAATTTCCTGGTGTACCTTATTAAGCTACAATCTGTTGCATAGAATCACACAATGGATATGTCACAATGTAACCTGACATAAGATACTCCCATAATAAAAGCCTTAAGACATGCAAAAAGTGACTGTTTTCCTATCAGTTAAGCAGCTTTCAAAGCAAACAGATCATGTCAGTAGCATCTAGAATTCATTTCATTTAACAAAATGTCTCCTAATGTAGGGGATATTATTTGTAGTCTTTTCCTGAAAGGCAATGGGTATTCTATCTGTAATATAAGCCTTTATTCATTATATTATCTTACTGCTTATTGAAGTTGAATTATTTTCATTCCCTCACATGAAATCTTCAGGTTTTGTTCGGAACTAAGAATGTGGTTTTTTTGCCTTTTTTTCCCTCCCTTTATTCACCTCTTTAACTGAAAATTCATTGTAGTGCATGAACTGGTCCCAGCATTCCTGTCCTGCCTGTCAGTATACAAGCTGTATGCCACCTGGATTATGTCTCTGATTTGGGTATTTTGGAGTAGGGATCTAGAAACCTAGCACTGGGGGCTTCTTGGGCAAGAAGCATTCTGCTGCTGAGCCTTCCTTTGCCTCTGCCAGTTTCGTCAGTGTCTTTACATTAGAAGTGTACCTCTAAAAGACAAAGACAGCTGGCATTCTCCATGTTCAGAGAAGTTATTCTCCAGTCCCACCCTGCAAAAATGCCAATTGGATTCCTTCAGATATAAAAAAGACTTGAAGGATGAGGAGGAAATGTTTTGCATAGAAGTAAACTGTGCTTCAGTACAGTTAAGGCTAATGATTCTTCTGCATGTTGGTATGTGATACTTAATATGTTTACTTAATAATATATACATGGTCTATTAATTTTATTTATATAGTATTTATATTTTGTAATATTTAATATAACTGTAATCAGACACTGAAATGTGTAGCTGAAAGCAGAAAGAGATTGAAGCATTTTCCTCTCTCACAGACAGCCTGTGCCTCAGGCTTGGTACCTGGGCTTACCTGTGTTTCCAGCCAGACTTACAGAGCTGGGCTTCCTCAGGCAACATGAACTTCATCAGTGCAGGTGACTTCCAAACTTGGACATGTTTGTTCATTGTGTATGAATACGCTTCTGATGAATTCAGGCAGTACTGGAAGACAAACAGCATGAGAAGGTGGGGCAAGAGGGCAACTCCTGTAGTAAGCTTTACCTCATTAAATACTTCAGAATGAGAGAAGGGGGGGAAAGAAAGGTAACAAATGCTAGCAAGATATGCAGGGCAAGTAGAGCTTTACCTAGGAGAAATGTTTAATTTTTATCTGTAGTTTTCTGAAATGTCTTTTGTTCTCAGTATCGCACGCTTTGTTTTAAATTAGTAAAGCCAGAGCTTTCAGAATTATTACTTGTCAAGGGTACCTAGGGGAGGTAATTTAGTTCTCTCAGGTTTCTGGGTGGGGGATCATGACAGAGTTGTTCAAGTTTTCCTGCTGGAGCCTCCAGGTAATTGAACCTGACAACACCTGGCAGAAGGGTTCCACCGAGTATCTCATTCATTGTGTAGAGGCATTTTTATGTCACCTCTCGACACAATGCCTGAGTAATGAGGACACACATCTTCTTTGGGTTTCTTTTTTGTCTCCTATCTTCTCAAAACAGTACCATAATCTTTGGTAACAACACAGCAGAGGCAAAAGATATGCACTGAAATGGGGTTCTTATCTGTAGTTTTATTATCCCATGCAATATTCTTGCAGAAAATTACTTTCTGAAATGTGCTAAGCTGCTCTTTGGCTCTCCAGGGCTCTGTTCAGAATTTTCTGTAAGTGATTTTTGTTTAATTTATAGCAATACAGGGACAGATATCTTTCACCCTGACTCCTATCAACTTAATTGTAGCTGTAGGAAATGTAAAGGCTATCAGACTGTTTTTATTCCTGCGAGTAAAATAATGGGGAGTTGTTTGCTTTTTTGCTTCTCTATGGCCAAGTGGCCACACTGGTTCCCAAGCTCAAATAATTTTGTTCCAGATAAAGCTTCATTTTAGTATGAATAAACATTTAGGTACAGGAAAACCATGTTTCCTGAAGCCCTTGTTCCTAATTGCTAACTTGCATCGCATAACTCAGTCATTAGTAACTATTAGCATTAAGTCAGTCACAGGTGCATGTACGTGGAGGTTGCCTTTTGTTGTTTCGCTTTCTAAAAAAAATTTAAAAAAATAAAAAAAATATAAAGATAGGAAGTGTTCTACTAATTAACAGAAACAGATTAATATACTCGCTATATATAAATTATGCTCAAGCAAATCAGGAAAATGAATCATGTTCTCCTGAAAATGGCAGGAGGGCAAAAATAGTAAACTCAGACTCTTCTCCTACAATTTGTACAATATTTTTGCATCAGACAGAGGAACAGCTACGTTTTTACTACTGGATTTCTATAGAAGGGTATAAAGACTCCCGGTGTTAGTCTGTTGCTGCCAGAATAAGAGCTTTGTAGCAGTTAAGTCAAGGGAGATGGGGTGTTTGGGAGCACGTTTAGGTGAAGGTGTGAGGTTGGGCATTAAGTGTGGTTATGCCCAGGGAAGGAAGAAGTAGGGAGGGTTGAATATGGTGTGTATAGTGCAAGTAAATCTGGAGCAGCAGAGGCTGGTAGTTTCCATTGGACACATCCTATCTTTGTGCTTCTGATGTACAAGGCTTCCATGACTCTGCAAAGAAATGCAGCTTTTGCTCCCATCTGCTCTACCCTCTGCTTTCAGAAAGGAGAAAAATAAGTGTATATGCTCCTATGGGCATTTCCAGGGAAAACCTAACTGTTTTTCGTTACATTGATACTCATGGTAATTCAATTGGGATTACTTTAAAAAGGCCTCAGCAGGTGTAGTATTTATAAGTCGGCCACATTACTTCAAAAGACGTACAAGCTAGAGAGGAGCAAGAATCTCCAGGAATGCACAGGAAACTGACATTTTTTCATCTAGAACATAAAGTTTTCACCTTTTCTATGCTGCAGAAAGAAGTAAGCCCGTTGCCACAGGAAATGGTAAGAAATAATGAGCTTAAACTGTAGCAGGGAACAGACATTATGAAAAAACCTTATTAATGGTGGAGAATAGGTAAGCAATGGCCTCAGTAGAGAGGTTATGAATTCTCTGCGCAAATGTCTCTTGGAAATGTTGAATGTACATTATCTCAACTGTAAGAAAGAACAATGTTAATGTTTTTAGGTTACCTCATCCTATTCCTCTGTCTCTTCACTTCTACTGATGGGTAAAAGAGATACAGAGCAGCTAGATCACTGGCTGCCAAGCAGTCTCCCTCTCTAAGAAACCGCCTATTTATGATCTGTTCTAACAGAAAGCACTTTCTACTTTGGGGCTCAGTTAAGGAATATCCTCAAATAAAACCTACTAAATCACAGTCTGCCTGATGAGATTCTCTATTTCTTCTTTTAGAGAGCTTTATTTTAGCAAGCTGTGTAGGATCTCTCAGTTTCATGAAAATGTGTACTGTGAAATTTAATGGGTGGTTCTGCAGAAGAAAGGGAAGATGCCTCACCTTTGCCATCTGTCTTATGTCTGCAGTATTTTTAGGTAGCATCTAGTGATGTGCTTTAATCTCATCTACACTATACGAAGTAGTATTTTTCCTTCTTTACTGTATATTCCTGAATAGATTCTTTGTGATGAATTATACAGAAGTATAATCTTTCTGGCATATGAGAAATTCTGTGCAATGTTTCAGACTGAAATGCTTTCATGCAAAGATGTTGGCATGGTGCTTATTGCACCACCCCTCCCCCCACTCCCCAAAAAATGCAACATGGAAATACTTTTTGGATGGATTTTTAAGAAACCTTGTTTGTAGCTTTGAAAGCATTCCCCTAAATTCAATGTAAAGCTAAAAATGTCTATGAATAAATTAACACCTGAAAATGTAGGTTTCTGTACATGGCTTCCATAAACCATAAAAGGAAAAAATTCACCATGTTTGAATTTCATGCATAAATCTCCTTGGGAAGAAGTTCCATCCCAGTGACAGCAAGTCTTAGGCTAAAGTAAACATTTTTCTCTGCAGATGGCATATAAAAACCCTCATTCAAAATTACTAGACCAATGTCTGCAGCTCTTTTTTCGTTTTTACCCAGTTAATCCCTCAGTTCTCGAATAGTCCAATACTGCGAATTTTTCCAGCAAATAAATTGTGATTTTGTTGTTGTTTGCATTCACTGTAATTACCAACTCTATTGCTTCGAACAAGCAGTTGATGTCATGGGTGATATTTTTTCCTCGGGTGTCTCATTTCATTTCCGATTGATGTTATCCAAGGTTTTAAAAAAAAAAAGAAAAAAAAAAAAGAAAAATGAAAGAGGAAAAAAAAATCTAAAAAGTCAGAATTCAATCCACTGTAAGCAAATAGGTGGTTTTATTAATGCTTTTAGAAGTCTTTTACCAATGTGTAACATAAACCAAACCGTGTTTAGATATTCTCTGCTTTTCCTCTATGGTAATTCATCACAATGTATTAATATATATCACCTTTTCATACTATTAGGACTCCATACTGTGACTAATCTTATTCATTTTTACACTCCCTGAAGGAGTCATTACACTGTACTCTGCAAAAGAGCCTTTTATAAATGTCTCCACAGGGCAGATTGACACAATATACCCTAATGGCTACTTGGAAGGTTTCATAGTGTGTCCTGGGGATGATCTATCTAATGGCTTATTTATGCTATGGACTGAACTCACAAAATGTATTGTGGCAAGAATTCGTGAAGTGGCATTTCAAGGGTATGTCTGAGCTAAGTTTCTGTCTTGGCAATTGACAAAGCTGAGCTTGGAGAGAAAGGTGAAAAGAGAAACTTGCATTCTTCATTTATCTTCCTTGGACAACAATAAGTGTGAGAGATAAAACACCATGTGTGCTTCTCAGAATCCCCTGAAATCTGCTGTTACAGCCCACCCAAGCATCTCTCTTAATTCTCTGTATAAGAACAGCATGAGTGGGGAGTCTGCTGAGTGAGACATTTGGTTGGAGTATCTCCCTCCTATAGACCTTCTGGAGGGGGGCTCTGTAAATGTGCATGTTTTAGCATAGCTACGAGGCTACATTAATTTGTACCAGCCTACATCCTGGCAGAAAAGTTATGTGAAATTAATAAAAGCTATCAAGCACTGGAAAATCATAGCTGTTTCCTAGTTTTATATTTCTTGCAGATTACTCTAACTAACTCAGCTCATTGCACTTTTCTTCAAAGATCTAGCCTTGGTCCAGAAAAGTTGTAGTATTAGCACCTTCTGTCTTACTGTAGATCTGGTATATGGGATGACCATTCTATTTACACTAGCTCTTAGCATGTTCTTCTCCAACCTGAATCACATAAAAAATAAATATGCAAGGCTCACAGAATGAAAGAAATAGTAAAAGCACTTACAGACATCCGTGGTGTGATAATTGTACTTCATTAGTTTGAGTTCCCTCTATTAATTTCTCAACTTTTTTTATAAGTTTATCCAAATATCCAGGACTCATCTAAGTAGATTTGAGTAGGTATCTAAGCCACTTCAAAATTGCATCTTATTTTGATTCTGTTGATATAGCATCTGACCTGGCTAAAGCTGTTTCTGGTGGAGCACATCTACTTCTGATATTTTGAAAATATAATTATTTGTATTTGAACATGGTAGCCCAGGCAGTGCATCAAATCATGAGGTTTTAGAAAAGACAGCAGGTGAATTTAGAAACTACCATACTTCATGATATTCTTAAGAGAGAACA
>PPHD01008746.1:0-21420 GCA_002909625.1 Bambusicola thoracicus | reverse complement strand
AAAAAAACCCAAAATTGGTGTTCTCATGAAGTATATCTTTCTGTGATGTACAATGTTATACAGATATATGATCTGATGATTTATTTCTAGCACATTTTAGTGGAATATGCGTATTTTCTCTGTGGAAGAGTTGTGTTGTAGCATCCCTATAAGAGGGAGTACTGTGCTGTGTTAATTGTAAAGAAGCCTTGATGCCCAAACTCAAAGGGTTTAATCTCCTAGAAACATTGATTTAAAGAGGTAACGTAAATGCCTAGTGGCCACAGATTTGTGGGGATTTTGTTTTTCAAGAAGGCAGTTTATCTTCCAGAATTCCCTGGAAAGGGTTCCCTTTTCTGATTCTACATTACTTCAGTCAAGACTATAGGAGTCCTTTTTGTGAAGATGGTGTCGGACTTTTGTGTACACGGTAGTTTTCCTCCTGAAAGTGTACTTTTGAAATATATGTATTTAAATACGGCTATTATACTTAAAAACTTAATACAGGCCATGGCTGGATCTGTTTTGAATTGTGTAAATAAAATCAAGTGGTATTAATAAATCCCCTTACTGTCCTACTTCACAACAGAACATGCAAGAATAAACAGCTGCAAAATGGGAAAATTCTACTGTCATGTCTTTTTAGACTGCTGCAGTCAATCAGCCTTCTATCTTACCATATTCCCTTAAAGTTATATAGCTGTTTGCTTTTTCTGAACAAATGGAGGCCATTCAATGAGGATAAAACTATAACAAATCACCAATAACGATGTTCCTTGGAGTCTTTCTATTACAAGCATTCTGGGGTAAATTTGAATGGATAATTCTCATATCCTTTGACTTCTGAAGTTTTACCACTCTTTGATTTTTTTTTTTTTTTTTTTTAATTTCTTACGTAAGTTTGTGTTGTTCTTTACCAGGTGACTGGGTGGATTGCAGAGAATTGCAAAGGTGTTTTTCTTTTTTTTTCCTAATATGAAAATAATAACTAGGAGTTGTACAGTTCGTTTATTTGTAACTCACTTTTGCTTTCTCAAAGTGGACCTCTGAAACATCAGGTATGCATTCTGTCTTCTAAACATAGTTGTGCTAAACTTGACCTTTGAGTTGCTGGTTCATCACAGGTTCAGTTTCCTAATCCAAGTTAATATATAACTCTGATGACTGCGCTTACCGACTAAGGTATGTGCTTGAGATCTGAATCTGTGCATCTGTACTCAGGTTTTTGAATTTTTAAGACATACCGTGTGAGCTCAGATACGTGAGAGAGCAATCCTGTTCATGTTTCCGTGGAACTGATTGATGTTTACATAAAGAACAGGAGGAGTTTCAGATTTAATGTAACGGCTGAAGCAAGAATAATCTTTTCTAATGATTAGTGGTTTTATTTTTCCTTTGCCTAAGGAGTGAGCAAAAAGACGGGGCTACTGCTGGTGGTTTTGTTGATCTAAGCTTTGTGTTCTCGGGACACACATGTAGTTACATAAGTAAATTTTAACCTGTTGACATTGTAGTTTGGCTAGTTTTTTTTTTTTTTAATTTAAGAAAAGTTGCATACTGTAGTTGAAGAATGTCTCTTCAAGGAGAAGAACACATTTTGAATTTAGTTGCTTCTTTTTTAATCGATGATGTGCTAAAAGAGCTGCTCATCTTGATCACCCAGATGCGTGAAAATGAGAAGTGGTAGTTGCCAAATCCTGTTCAGCGTGTTGTTAATGGCACTGAAAGCAATGAGCAGAATTTCTTTTTCATGTGCCAGACATGTTAACGGCATTAAGAAAAATACCTCCACACCACCCTTGGCATTCTCATCTGAAAGACATTGTAAAATATTCATTAGCAATATGATTTTTTTAATGGAATAGAGTGTGTATTCAGTATTAGTCATCAATTTCAAATGCCTTGTAAAACCCACACAGAAAAAGACATGCTGCTCAGTTATTTCAGCTCTGAATTGCATTGTGCTAAGAGTTTAAATCATACCCTTTTGTCACTTTAATGCAAAGTGGATTTTTTTGTATTAAGGAATGTAGACCAAGATGTGATTTAGGATGAATCTTGTCAAGATGTAGCTCCATATTAAATTCTTGGAGAACCTGGCTGAAGGCCAATGTTAATGTGAGAAATGTATAGAGTAGGAAGCTTTATGTCAGCAAGGAAGATTTTATGGGTTCTTGCAGCCTCCAGAAGTGCACTTGTCAGTTCTCCCACAGCTAAGGTGTTACTGTCAAGTTGTAACCACTTAAAAACACCTTTCCGCTTAATACTGTGCTATACGGAGATTCTAATTTTCTGAAGGAAGTCATAAAAATAGAGATTTTTAGCCTGGAGGAATAGGATAGAATTTGTCTTACTATCAAAGGAATCCTCTTCTAAGAGGAGAAGCCATCAGAAAGTATAGCAGTTTGAATATAAAGCTGTACAAACCTTCAAACTCTAAGTATAAAGGAGTGTCAAATAGCTGATAGTTTTGCTTTCCTTTCCCCGGTTTTGATAGAAGGATCCTTCAGCTGATCAAATGTAAAGAAATGACAAGAAGTAATTTATACAGGATCATATTCACTATGTAAATGATTGCAATGAAAAAAAAATGAAAGCTCATTTCTCCTGTGTGCTTGCATATACAGCAGTTACTCATCACATAATACTTATGGATGGATTCTCAGATTCTGACAGCGCATTTAGGTACTGAGGTAAAAGCGCAGGGGAAATGAATGAAAGAAATAGCATGACTCTAAGATGTTGGTGCAGCCAAAGTATAACAGATTTGTCACTAGAGATAACACAGTGTAATTCAAATATAAGAAGGCTCCACCAAGAGGAGAAGAGTGAGGATTGTTCCTTTTCTTTCTTTTGACTTGATTTAAATGAATAATGTGAGGTTAGCTGTGTTGGGTGTGCTGGGCACCTTCTGTGATTAAAATTCACTAGGGTTGAGGCTGCTCTACTGGATTAGCTCTGAACCTTGAGGTTTCATGCTGTTGCTTTGTAAAAGGCGAACCAGCATGAATTCATTGTGGAAGTGGCCCAAAATATTCTGTTGAAAGTATTTTCTTTATGAAAATTATTTTCTGTGTGCTCTTTATAGACAGTTCTGACTTCTTAGCAAAAAGTGATATATGAAAACAGAAACTTTCAGCTTTCAGCAAAAAGCTAGAAACCTTTGATTTGAAAATGCTGCTGTGCTGGTTCACAAGTGTTGTGCTCTACTAACATGTCTGGTTCTCAGAAGCAAATGTAATTGAATTCTAGCTCTCACGAGGCTGAATTTATAACCTGTCTGGGGGATTGTTAATTCTGCTATTTCAGAAACCTGAAACATATCAAAATTTTGTGGGGCAGACGAGGAGCAAGACTCATATTTTGACATCTTTTAATTATGGTACAGTAATTTATGGGCACAAATATGCATACACAGTATAATCAACTCTTATTTTAGATTATACAGAGACCTGAATCTTTTAACTTGAATTAGACTTAACTGTCTTCTTTCTCTCATACTGGTAGATCAGCACTTGATGTATAAGGGACAGGCTGTCATCAGATGAACTCCTTTTCATCATCACAAATAACTGTAGACATGAAATATTACTCAATTTTCTTGAGCTAGGAAGGGAACTTTATTTTAAGGGAAGGCTTTACAAAAACTGTTTCAACATTTCAATCTTGTGTCAGATTGCACGTTGCTGTTACATGTGTTAACTCCAGTGCTTTTGAGTAACCTCCTAGTAGGTGGAAATTTAGCATGTACACTCCTTCCAATAATTTATTTTTAGATGGGATGCAATTAGTACCTCATTACAAGGTATCACGGCATTATGAAACCTCATGGCTATGCTTAAACTGCTAACAGGGAACAGCTGGGATTGTTGGAGTCTATAGGAGTGCATAGTGTCTTCACACAGGCTGGTTATAAAGAGTGAAATTGAGAATCTAAGATTAATTGAAGAGAATGTGTGTTTATTCTTATTTACTTCTTCATGTAAACACAGGCACTTTTGTAATAGGGATGAGCTAACTGTATGTTTTGGTGAGGATTTTTGACATTATTATACTTTACAGACCATAAAAATGACTCAGTTTCTCAGGTAACAAAGGAATAATGAAGATGGGACAAATTTATAGTCAGCTACTTCGGTATTTCTTTTATTCTCTGCTACTTAAATGGTGTTTCCCATTCCCTCATTGCTGAAATTCTGACACAGAGAGTAAGACAAATGTATGCATACAATTCTTAACGTAATATTTGCTATGATTCCTCTCACTTAAACTAGCAGAGTGAAGGTTTTATTTTTTGAATGTAGGCACTCACTTGAATTATCCAGACGTCTCATCCTACTTCTGTGAAATAGGATGAGTGCATTAATTAATGCATTAACATGGTCATCTACTTCTTATTTTATATTTGCTTGCCATGTTAATATTTTGTCCAGATCTGTAAAGAAGTGCAAATATGCAAATCTCACAGAGTTCATAATGAAGATTTGTTGCTTGTTTTGTTACTTGAAACAATGTAGGTATGTTGCAGCAATGTTAATTTATACTAGGGAAAAAGAAATTCAAAATAAAAGTTTTAAGACTATTTTTCATGTTACTGGATATGATTGCAAGAAGAAAAGCAGCAATCATCTCCATAGCAGAGCAGCAACAAAGCTCTGGCAGGATGGGTACGCACAGGTGCACTCTGAGTGACTGATGGCAGAAAGCAACAATCTGTGAGTTCCACGTGAGCAATTTGAAAGAATAATTAATTTGACTAATGAAGGCCTCTTTCTTGGTTGTGAACAATCCATGTGAAAATTCTGCTTGCATTTTTTTTTTTTTAAATTTCTATTTTAAAATGTCCCTACACTTTTTCATGAAGGAATTTCAGTTGTTCAGCTTGTAAACTGTTCACTATTAGCATTCCCTGGAAGCGCCCAGTTGTTTCTGAATGCTCTTGGTTGGTTCAGTCATGGTATTTTGTCTTATGTACTTCCTGGTTAGCTAGGTTGGGGATTTCCAATTTTGAGGCAATGGATCTTATTAATGGCACTGATTTTAATAAGACATAGTTCTGGAAGTTAAAGTATCTTGATCAATATTCTGAAAATCACCGAATCCTATTTTTAGTATTATCCCAAGTATGTTTTTTTTTTTTTTTTTTTTTTTTATTGGAACGAGTTACCTTTTCTTTTTCTCATGCATTAAGAAGAGAAGTTAAGATGTTTTAAAAGCACATCAAAACCTAGAATTCTACTTAGTTTTTGTATCACAGGATGCTAGCTTGTATTTTCATTTGCAGCGCATTTATGCTATTATGAAAAAAGAATAAAATACCATTGAACATTACAGTTAGCCTTTAGCTATTCAGGCTTTGTTGTATTTTCATTGTTTTTTAAAAAAACAACAAAACAAATGAAAAACCAACAACAAACAAAGCATCCTGTGGCTATGTTTTTGCTGGGTAGTATGCTTATTAAAGTCCAGACATGGTGTCCTCTTACATTGTTCCTAGGTGGTCTCAGTTCCTCCTTTGGAAAAGAGCTAATCTGTTGCACTGATGGCTTTGGTAGCTCACATGACTGAAATGCATTTATTTTCTTTT
The DNA here is from genome assembly GCA_002909625.1 of Bambusicola thoracicus. Taxonomy (NCBI): domain Eukaryota; kingdom Metazoa; phylum Chordata; class Aves; order Galliformes; family Phasianidae; genus Bambusicola; species Bambusicola thoracicus. The sequence goes on along the minus strand of PPHD01008746.1, from coordinate 15,854 downwards.
CATTTTAGCTTGTTGCTGCCCTAGATACCATAACAGTGGAATGCATCATAGTGGATGTGTCTATTTTAAAGAACTATTCCTGCCACACACTCATACCAACAGCCTTTTATAAGGAAGATTCTGAATTCTGATCTATTTGCTTTTCTTTGTGCAATGAGAGCATGAGCGACACGAACAAGCAGAATTTTGTGAGATGGTTTTTAGGTGGTATCTACATATGCCTTGAGTGCTGTTAAGCACAGAGGGAAGACAAAGCAATCCTGCAGACTTGTAAAAACAACAACAAAAATACTGCAGATTTGGAGGGGAGGTGGAGAAGGTTGGGGATGCTATTGGAAACACTGCTGGTATAATGAGGGTTTTTTGGTGAGTGACATTGTCTGACACCAGCACAACAGTACACTGGCTTCTTTGGCTGGTATTTGAATCGTGATTAGTACTCGAGCTTTTTTTCATTAGTAGAAAGCTAATCCTATTGCTGCCAAAACTTGGAGGACCATTTTGATTATACAAAATAAAAAATCCAGTTCTTATTGTGTCACTAACTTGACATTATTGAAATGCTTTATAGAGGGAGAAAATGCTTGTGGACATGTTTAGGCAGGCTAGACTTCACTCTGTAACCTACTGGAAGACGCTGCTGTTTCTAAAGTGCAGTTTGTTCCCCTTTGGTTGTAAAGAAAATACAGCATTTCACTTCATGGTGTACATGGTGTTTATTATTTGGGACCAGCAAAGTATGTCAGGCATTGGGTGCAGTCAGTTATTCTAAGTTGCGTCTAGTGATGTCAAGACTCTTATTGGGATGTAGGTCTACGCTGTAGACTTTTTCCTGCATTAAATGAGATTTAATCATTTGTGATGCACTCCTACCAGCCAAGATGGTCCAGCTGTGCTGGGAAGTTTTATGTGTCTGGGGGAAGGCTTCTCTTCTTTTGAGGTGGCTTGATTTCCTACTGAAAATGATTTTTGTGATTGAATATTGCTAGATTTTGTCCCATGGACTACAAACGTGTCTAAAATCTGTCTTAACATACTCCTTCTCTAAGTATCATACTTATGTCATAGCCTTAGATTGATCCCATGATACGCGCAACCATAGGGGGCCGTACTCCCAGCCCTATGTTGCATTGAAGTAAATGTCAGGAGAAAGGATGATGTTGACGCAGATGATTCAGCTTTGTTCCTCTCTGTGTATCCCCCCAAAAATAGGGTGAAGCTCTTTCTTATTCTGGACTGAGGGAAGAAGAAAAAAAAAAATAAGAACCGTGAAACTTGATAAAACTTTCAGTGGCTTCATGATTCATACAGACTAAAACAGCTCAGGGAATCTCAGAAATAGCTCTAAAGTACTTGTGTAGGTGGTTTTAAATCATGGGAGAGATAAGCTCTAATACACGATGGTCTTCTAGTCACAGTATGATAAATTATTACTGTGATCTTCCATTAATTCCAAGGCAGAGGGAGGAAAGCTTGGCAACTATCAATATACATCTCCTCTGCATTAAACACCTTTTTACTGGAATATTTTGCATGTTCTCACAAACCAGTATTGGTTAAGTCCTGTTGGTTGTGCCAGCAAAGTGGCAAGCAGCATACAAGAGACTCAATTTTGAGGTCTGTGTAAATTAGCTGAACATAACTTTAGATGACATGATTTTCTTTTCTTTTTTTTTTTTTTTTTTGGTGAGAGCAAATGAATACAATTTAAACCAGTGCTACTAGTGCTTCATCCAGCAGAGATTACCTTTTTTGAATGCAACGTGAAAGCATTGGAGTTTGTGTGACTGCTATTCCTAAGACAATAAGCTAGTCTTCTCTGCTTAGGAGCAGACTGATTTTTCAAAAAACAAACAAACAAACATAAAAAGCCCAAATCAAAAACCACACTTTGAAGTGTTTTCTTCTGAATCTGAAGCATACAAAGAAACATAGAAAAGTGTGCCATTTTTTCTCGTTTGACTTACTCAGTGCTAGGCAGAAATATGGATTTTAAAACACTTATATATTTATAGACAAGCTTTACGTGCCAAGCAGATACAACAGAATGATTTACAGGCAATTAGAGCTTGTGCCACTAAAATGACTTTAGGGCTTAACTCCTGCTTCATGTGTACTTTTGTTTCCTACGGTCTCTTACATTTGGAATGATGACCCTCAGAAGGATGTTAAAATCCATGCTCAGATCATGGCTAGCACTTTATAGTGCTGCAGATTTCCTAATCACCCCAGTAGGTTTTTTGTGATCTTAATAATCTCCTGCGCATGTCATTGTGAATCCACAGACATGCTGTTACATCAGATGAAATGCTCTTCCAAGCCTTCTGAACACTTAGTGATGCAAATCTATTGCAGTTACATCATGTCAAGATGTTGGCAAATAATGTTACTGGGAATCTGTGGAGCACCTATCACAGTACAGAAGTGAAATGAAAAGATGTCATCAGAGCAATCTCAAAACCAGAGCCATTTGATTATCAAGGTAATTATCAAAGACCATTGAAAGTACTTGTAACTTGGTCCGTGTTACCAGATAACATGTCTTCTGATCAGTGGCTTAATCTTCCTTATGTAAGCCTTTAAAAAAAGAGTAAATATGCCTGTTTAACTGAAATGTCACATCTACCATGTCTTTAGGTATGTGATAGCAACCAAGGAACTATGTGATGTTCTCTAATTGGCAAAGATGTTAATTAAAATTATCTGCTAGGAATTGTTTAACCTTATTTTGAATTACTGTGATTGCTGTGTGAGGGGAGGAAAATATGATTCAGCCACTCTCTGCTGCCCAATTGGCTCTCTCTCCTTCAGTTGGCAGAAGGTGAAACCTCAGGAGTTTCGGGAGCAAATTTACCAGGACAACTCTATTTTTTGTTAAGCAACTTGGACTAGGCAGAGGCAGCAACTGTAGCAGCTGGAATATGGCAGCTGGAGAGAAGTTTGGACAGTGAAGGCTAGAAATCTAAAGGCTGGGAGTGCATGAGGTTTCCAATTAGGACTGAATTCTTAGTATGATTACTACAGTACACACCAGGGAAGAGACATTCCTTGTCAGAAATTCTTCTGTGGAAGGGAAGAATGTAGAAAGAAAAGAATGAGACTTTTTTTTACCTGTTTAGAACTAAATGTAAGTACAGCTAAAATTTTACCATGTGGTATACAGATATGTGCATCTGCCTGTCTAAAAGAACTGAGTAGAGCAATAGAGGTGATAACTGACATTTATAATTTTGAATCTGTATATACCAAATGCATGTAGTCATTATTATCTGGAAACTAAGATAGCGACATTTTTCAAAAAAATCACATTTTTTCTTAATTAACAGGTGTTGAAATAAAACGAAGAAAAAGAGTAAGGAAAATAAGGAAATTAGTCTGTTTCACAGTGTATTTTCACACTGAAGAGTAGTGAATAATTGTTTTGCACTTGTGTGATTCTTAAAGAATCATGAATACAATTTCTTGTTTATTGTAATGATCAAGCTAAGAGTTGAGCAAGCAGTGCAATAAATAAATGAACACAGTCATTCATCTGTGATTATTAATTTGTAGATGAATTAACATTGCTCAGGCACAAATTTGTGTTTAGTCTATTTCAGAAAATTGTAAGAGACTCAGTTTTCCTAATGCAATCTTCCTGGTCAGTAAACCCCAAATTGTAACTTGATTTTCAGTGTACAATTTCAGTGTTCAGAGAAATAGAAGGTCAAAGTTGTAAAGTTAATAATCTGGAAAAAATTGCAGCGAAGCTAAATCTTGACTTCATTAGAAAATACATCATATGAAATAATAGTGTATTTCATTGAAAAAAAAATCTAACAAATTATTTGCATAACTTCTGTAATAATCTTTCCTCCTTCCTCTAAGCAATAACAATTAATCAGCCTGGGCTATCAAACATTAATCTGTCTTTTTATAAAGATAATTACATTTCCAAATAGAAAACAACTTTTATAAAAGAAATTGTAGTCTTAGATGAGAGATGCATGGGAAAATGCTAACATTTTTCATATGTGAATTAATTGATTCTAAAAATAACATGAATAGATAATTAGGTATATATAGATCTAAAGACCAATTTGAGTCTGTTAGATGCACAGTTAACTGGCTTTTTAAACTGGAAAAAATAATTTACTAGTGAATAATTTGAAACAAAATGATTTGGAAACCAAAATCTGTTTATGTAAGCAATACCTCTTGTTCATTACAATATTTTTACATTAAGATTCCATCCTGCTTATTTCAACATAATTGCAAAATTTAATTGATTCCAGTTTAATTAATTGAGTCCAGTAAGAATAGAATTGAGCTTCAAGAGTTTCCCTTCCCTTCCCTCGCCTCTTTTCCCTTTAACATAGTGCAAAAAGAGTTTGAAATATCATGGAGATGATGATTTTCAGATGTGCAGACCAAGTGTTTACACCCTGCAGCCATTCTCCTGTGAAGCACAGTGCTATCAGGTGTTAGGGAATCTTATGAAATTATAATTCATCTCACAACTCACCACTGAAATAAATATTGAAAATGCTTAAAAATAAGATATAATTCTTGAATATGCTCAGACAGGACAGATAATCCGAACCTTCCTCCTAGTACTTTTCCTTTATTTGAAACATGAAGATTATACTAATGGCTCCTGAATATTCAGTGATGATTTGGCAAAATATTTTTTTTCTGTGTAATGTTACAACAATGTTCTGCATGTATATTGAAGCCAAACCAGAGATCAGCTTTTTCTTTTCATGTGCATGGCTTTCCTTTATATAGGAAATTATGGGCCAGGCAGGAGCACACTGTTTCTTCTAGGGGAGGTCAGACCTGGGAACCGTGAAGTTGGAGTCAGCATCCCAGCAAAGGAATATGCTCACCTGAGCCTGTGAGGACTGGATCTGTTTTATCCTTCTGTTTGCAATGCACTGAACTAAGTCAGGTGTCTCTGAAGCTGTCATGCATTGATTGTAACAACCTGTGACTATACCAGATGGAGAAGAGAAAAAGCAGATTTTACAAGATGTTTTTATAATACAGAGTGGGAAGGTACATGCTCTGACAGTCAGTTTCTTACATCTCAGTTCTTTCTAGACTGCTCCTTGGGGTTGATAGCCTCCAGGTAATTTGGGAGTAGTGGCTTACACAACATTCTTCATGACTGAGAATGGGCTTCTGGCGGAGAGCTCAAAATAGGTGCTAGGTCTCTAGAGCTGCTAATTTCCCCACCCTTCAAGGTCATGGTTAGCATACCTCCAAAATGGAGCAGCCCAACATCTCTACTGAGTTTCTTTCAAGTTAGTTCTTGTAGAAAAATTTTGAAGTAATTTTCAGAAAATGAATAGACTTTCTAGACTCAGGAGGGCCTTAAAAAAAAAGTCAGATTTGGTCTTCTTTTAATTTATTCATTGAAAATATATTAATGCAAACAAAATGTTGCGAGCAAACTTCTTAAGAGATCATTTGCATTTTGCCTGAAAATAAATCAACAATTGGCTGTTGCAGACATTAAAAATACCACTTGAATTATGACACTGCTGTGAAATTAAATATAAATTCTTAAGAGATCCAAAGAACATGAAAGCTTTCAAGAAGGTGGAATTTTAATTCTTGATTTCTGGAAAGAGAATATGTATGTAATAAACAATTGGGAAGTAGTCCAACTCCTTAGGAAAATTATTTCCTTGCTTTAGCTGCTGTATGCCCAATATTTACATTCAGAATAACAGCTAAAAAGTTGTGTGAAAGGTAATGTCTTAGAAGGCTATAAGAATTAAGCAACATGAGGCTGATAATAAATGTAAGCAGTTTTTTGGAGTATGGTTTAATGGACAAGATGAATAACCACTTTGTTTAAAAGTTAAACTCTGTTACTTCCAGTGAGAGATTTGAGTACTGGCACAAAATTCTGGTTTGTGGTCACTGATAGTGAGCTCTGTCAGTTGTTTTCAAAAGCAATATAATACAGGAACTTTAACCATGAATTTTTGGCTATTTGTTTTTTTCTCTGTCTTGGATGTTAAGTTGAAAAGATGTTCTTTTCAATATTGGGGAAAAAAACAACAAACAAACAAACAACAACAACAACAGCATCCAAACCACACAATGGAATGCAATATTTCTTTTTTTTTAATTCTGCCTGCAGTTATCAAATTTAGGGTCCTATCTCAACATCTGCTGCTGCAGACGGGGAAAACAATTGACCTAAAAACCTTTGTGATTTTTAAAATATGAAAGAGCAAGAGGAAAGCTGCAAAGCTGACAGACTATCAAAAAGGAATTCAAACTTCTTGTTCTATGTAACATTTAGTAATTAATCTGTAAATGTAATCAACTATAACTTTGTTATCATCATTGAGGATTTGGATTCTGGAATTTCCTCTGCCTTATTCAGAGGAGTGATCTACCCCAGTTATACCTCCTTTGTATAGCTTTGATGTGAATGAAATAACTATTTTCTGGTGTATTTTGCTGACAACTTTCTTCTGAAATTTTTTTAAAGAGGTTTAAAGGCACTGAGAAAATCAAAGACAAAGTAAATGGAGAGAGGAAAAGCTAGAGAAATGAGGCTTACAAGCAAATACCCATCAATATTGGAAATTATTATAGATCCATTTGGAATATCATTTGAAATATAACTTGGCAGATTTTTCTACATATTCAATTAGTCACTCAGAAAGTAAAACAGAAAATAAGCAACAAGACCTCAGAAAGTAAGATAAAGAAAACATGCAATTAATTTCTACAATAAAAAAAGAAGCAGTGATTAACAAAGTATTTAAAATCTGTTGAGCACAATACCAAAGATTGTTTTGTATTACATGATCAACTATTCACTTAATCCCAAGAAGGAATCACTGAATATGAGTAATAATTAGCATGTAAACTAGTGTAAAAGTCTTGTTCTGTAAAAACCTTTAGCAAAGCCCCTGACACTGTCTCCCACAGTATTCTCCTGCAGAAACTGGCAGCTTGTGGGTTGGACAGGTACAGTCATTGCTGGGTAAAGAACTGGCTGCATGGCCGGGCTCAGAGAGTGGTGGTGAATGGAGTTAAATCCAGCTGGCACTGGTCATGAGTGGTGTTCCCCAGGGGTCGGTACAGGGCCTGTCCTCTTCAATATCTTTATTGATGACCTGGATAAGAGCACTGTGAGAGCACCTTCAGTAAGTTTGCAGTTGAGACCAAGTTGGTCATAAGTATCTATCTACTTGGGGGTAGGAAGGCCATACAGAGGTTGGACAGATTGGATTGCTGGGCAGAAGCCAGTGAGATGCGATTCAACAAGAGCAAATGCTGAGTCCTGTACTTCGGCTGCAGCGACCCCAAGCAACATTAAAGGCTGGGGACAGAGTGGCTGCAAGACAGAGTACAGGAAACGGACCTGGGGGTATTTGTCGATATTCAGCTGAATATGAGCCAGCAGCATGCCCAGGTAGACTTCTTGGCATCTTGGCTTATATTAAAAATAGTGTTTCTAGTGGGAACAGGGAAGTAATTGTACCTCTTTACTCATCTCTGGTGAGGCCCCACCTTGAGTACTGTATTCAGTTTTGGGCCCCTCGCTACAAGAAAGACATCGAGGCCCTGGAGCATATCCAGAGAAGGGCAACAAAACTGGTGAGGGGTCTGGAGCAGAGGCCTTATGAAGAGTGGCTGAGGGAGCTGGGATTGTTTAGTCTGGAGAAGAGAAGGCTCAGGGGAGACATTATTACTCTCTATAACTACCTGTTGTAGTGCTGGGGTGAGAATGCTGCTCTTCTCTCATGTAACTAATTGATAGGACTAGAGGGAATGACCTCAAGTTGCACCAGAGGAGATTCAGGTTGGACGCTAGGAAATACTTCTTTGAAAGAGCGGTCAGGTTCTTGAATAGGCTGCCCATGGAGGTGGTGGAGTGTCTGACCCTGGAGATGTTCAAGGAATGTTTAGATGTGTTGAGGGACAGCTGTTGGTGATACGTAGGTGATTGGACTGTAGGTCTTTTCCAACCTTGGTGATTCTATGATTCTAAAACTAAGCAGTTTTACTAATTCAATGTATGAGTATGCAATATCTTAAACTTGAACACTGATATCAAAATCTCTAGTATGTCCCATAATATTAAGATGAATGAAGCTTTAAAACTCCAGTCTTGCTGATATATTTTTACTACTTGCTGAGCTAATCACTTCAGTAAGAGATGACATTTGGCTGTTCTTGTTTTCCAGTAATTGTAGTAATGGATAAATATTTTTTCTTTGTAGACTTTAAATTATAGAATAGAGAACAAACACTGATACATGTCTGGTGGCCTTCTATGAAGGAAGAATGGCATCAGTGGACAAAGGAAGGGCAACTGATGTCATCTACCTGGTCTTGTGTGCAAGGCCCTTGACGTGGTCCTGCGCCACATCCTTATCTCTAAATGGGAAAGAGATGAGTTTGAAGCCTGGAGTATTGTGTGGATAAAGAACTGGTTGGTTAGTCACAACAAGAGGGTAGTTGTCAATAGTTCTATGTCCAGATGGAGGCCAGTCATGAGTGGTGTCCCCAGGTAGTCTATTTTGGGACTGATGCTGATGAAACTAAGCTGAGTGGTGCAGCTGAAACAATAGAAGGAAGGGGTGCCATCCAGACAGACCTGGATATGCTTGAAAAGTGAGACCATGAGAGCCTAGTGAGGTTCAGTAAGTAATCAAACTTGTGTCAGGACAATCTCAGATATAAATACAGACTGGGAGAAGAACTCATTGAGTTCTCTGCTCTGCAGAGGATTTGAGGGTGCTTGTGGATGAAAGGCTTGTCATGAGCTAGGAGTGTGCACTTGTAGCCTGGAAGGCTAACTGTATTCCGGGATGCATCAAAAGAGGGGTGACCATCAGAGAGAGAGAGCTGGTTGTCCTGTTCTACTCTGCCCTTGTGAGGCCCTATCTGGAGTACTGTGTCCAAGCCTGAGGCCCCACGTACGGGAGGGATGTGGAGGTGTTGGATCATGTTCAGACGAGAGTCACAGAGATGATCAGAGGGCTGGAGCACTTCTCCTGTGAAGAAGGGCTGAGGGAGTCGGGCTTGTTTAGCTTGGAGAAGAAAAGGCTCCTGGAAGGTCTCACTGCAGGAATACTTGAGGGGAGCTTATATATAGGAGGGAGACTGACGTTATGTGAGCAAAAAGTGACAGGATAAGGGGGAATGGCTTTAAACTAATAGGGGAAATTTAGGTTAGATATTAGGTGGAAATTCGTTACTCAGGGGTAGTGAGGCACTGGAACAGGTTGTCCAGAGAAGTTGTGGATGCCTCATCTCTGTAGGTATTCAAGACCAGGTTGGATGGGGCCCAGAGCAGCCTAATCTAGTGGGTGTCAATCCTGCTCAAAGCAGGGGGGTTGGAATTAGATGATCTACAGGATTCTTTCCAACCAAAGCCATTCTGTGATTCTATTTATGAATGAGCCACTCTTATCCTAATATCTTTGTTGCAAGAATTATGAATCCTCACTTATGTAGATGCACTCACAAACGCATATTGAAAAACTTGGATTTTTTTTTTTTTCTTTTGAGGGTAAAGCAAAAAGCAGTTAGCTGACATGAAAAATATTTTGAAATGTGTCAGTGCTTAGAGTTTTCTGGACTTCAGCAGTATAGAAAGGTGGATCTTCACCAATGAACTCAGAGATTGATTTTCCTCACACACATTACTATTCTTTTTTCTTTCTTTTGTTTATTTTTATTTTTTACTGGATAACTTCTAAGTACTGATGGAAATTAGTGAGCAACTTTTCTTCTTGGGATGATTAGAGTATGGTCTTGTGGAATACATATCTTCGCTCATGACTTTTGGCTAGGAAAGCAAATCTTTTTGGTGTTGTCCTAGGTTATTGTAATAGGAATGTGGTTTTATTTTGTAGATTCTTCCTCTTTTGACATAATATGCCAGAGGTTTGCTTTTGCAGCATGGTGCAGGTGTTGTCATTTGTGGCCAGAATATATTCCAGTGTTCTATGTCATTAATCAACCTTCTATGTTCAACAGAGACAAATGCATGGCTTGCAAGTCACTGTATGCAAGTCCATGAGTTAGCACTTTAGGTTTGGCAGTGGAAACAGTATGAATCTGTCAGAATGACTTGAAGTCTGACCAGTATAGCTCTGCTGTTCTAGACTAATTAGCCAGGAACAGCTTTGTATTAGTAATGCTGTCCAGAACAGTGCCTTCGGTCAGTGTTGCCCATGCCACTCAGGTAACTGTGTAGTTCAGTGCATGCTAACCCTGTGTTAAACACAACCAGCTGCTATGTCCCCTGATTACTTGCTTTAGTAAACAAACAAACAAACAAAAGACCCATATGGAAGATCACATGTGAAGAAGGTATATGGATGTTTATGTGGAAGATCTGATATACGATGCAGCCATTTTTTGAAAGTATTAAATCTAGGCAAACAAAAAACCATACAAAAATTATGGAAAAAAACAAGACCTAAGTGAGAATACCAGTCGCTCAGACTACTGCATTCCAAGTAACAAAATTAAAAGTAAAATTGTTCTCAAAGGAGAGAATTTACAATGATAATGGAACTGCATATAGGTCATATAGTCTATCTTTCCCAAATTCTCAGCCTGATTGAAAAAGTTACTTCTAAGATTCTCAAGATGAAACTCATTTAAAGTACAATTCTGTAGTTTCTGAATTCTTGTGCAACCCATTTTGTTCACTTTTGTGCTACAGCTCTCAGCAATGGAATACGTTATCCACTGTACTGATTCTTTTTATCATTGCCTTTCTGGAGTTGAAATGCTTCTCTCTGGTAAATTCAGTTTGATATTCGCTTAGACCATTGTTTTAATGTAGATATGCAATGAAGATGGTTTTACTTCCTACTCTGTAAAATTTTGCTCAGCTTGAATATAGATAGTTCTGAGAAAAACCTAAATTACCTGAAGACAGTGGCAGCCAATGTGCCTTCCAAATGATGATCGATATCCTGAGAATAGTTACATTCTATGTAATGTTTTTTCCTTAGTGCAGATTTCTTAACTTCCACTTTCTAGAATGGACGTTAGACAGGGACAATGGGTATAGTTGCTGCTAATGCCAAATCCCAGACTCTCATATCTAGCGAGCTATGGCAAAATTTATAATTGCAATGGACTCGAACAGCAAAGAGGAAGATGAAAAAAAACCTATTTATCTGAGGCACCAAGCAAAGCTATGAAATGCAAAGGGGGTAATGGCAGTTTCACTATGAATAAAATATTCATGTTGCTAACTTACATAAAACAAAAGATGGAGTGTTTTCTGCAGGGAAATTACTTTATCTGATGAACTCCATTTATGCATGATAGAGTTTTAAATTTTTGAAAACCCCCTTGGTTATTTTTTTCTTTTTTAAATTCTAGCAGCTTTAATTTTAGGCTTATAAACAGATAGATGTAAAATTTCTTGCTGAAAGGGCCTTATTCTTTTTAAAGCCATATTTATTACATTCAGCAAAAACAGAATTGCTTCTGTCAATGCCAGTGAATACAAAATCAATATTTAAGTCTGCAGTCTCATAGACTTCATGTTACGAAGTGGATATTTCAGTTTTAAAATGCCCTATAATAAAATGTGTCTTCATTTACTTCCAGCACATTTTTAATATTCTTCACGTTGTGAACTCTGCTCCAAAGATTCTAATTTTGTACCAGGTGACTGGAAAGCAAGCGGCTGCAGGTGGAGCTGTCCAGTAGTGATATTCCTCTGTCCTTCCCCAGGGATATGTGTGCTGCCCAAGTTTATAGTTTTGCAGTAATCTGATGGTGTAGCCCAGGCTTTGCACTCGCTGATTGGCACGTCTTCTCTTAAACTTGTCCCCAGTGGTAGAGAAAAGTAGTAAATATGACAAGTTTTTTCTTTTTCTCTCTCCCCCTTTTTTTTTTTTTTTTTTTTTTTTTTTCTCCCCCACTTGAGCTGGAATTCATAGAATCATTGAATGTCCTGGGTTGGAAAGGACCACAGTGATCATCTTGTTTCAACTCCCCTGCTATGTGCAGGGAAGTTCATGCATAACTCTCCAAGAAATTCAACCTTTAGCTGAATGTATCACTGGATTATGTGACCTGATGGGCCTTCCTCTGTGCTTATGAAGGATCAAAATGTCTGGGTTCCTTGTTTCAAAGGCAAACTCTGGAGATACTGGTGTAGATACTTCTTGTACACTGTGGATGCTTGACATAGAGCTGAAGTTGGTGTAAGAAAAGTAGGTCTGCTGAGGAAATGGAGATATTTGGTTTCAACCTTCCCTGAGACGTTCATACTCCTGTGTTGTTTCTGCATTGTTACAAGCAGATTTTTAAAAGTCTTGTCATCACTGACCCTACTGAATTTTGGCCAGGATATCAAACTTAAACCCCTCCAAATGATTACTTTTGCCGAACTTTATGCATTATGGTACTACAGGTAATATTACATTTCAGCAGCTTATGCTGATCTGGTGGTGTATGTTCAGTGTACTAGAGGCGGAATAAATACCACAAATATTCTGTTGAAGTCCATGAAAAGTATATTCTTGGAAGGTGTTTTATGCTTCCAGGGCATAATAGAATGTAAGAAACAAGAGTAAATTGAATCTATTTAAGATGAATACAATGACCTGATTTTTGGTCTGTTGGCTATAAACAAAACAATGGTTTTAGTAGGTATACTTTATTCAGGTAGCAAAAGACAGAAAGGTTTGTCACATACAGAAAATCTTTGTAAATAAGCAATAAATGTAATGACTATCATTTAAAAAAATATCATGTTTTAACTACATAGATTACAAAAATTTGATTGTACACAAAAGGTGTACATTGTAGAAGGAACATGCATGCTATGTTATAAATAGGTGCTTAAACACATCACACTGGGAGTCACATTCTTGTTTTGTTAGTATTTAAAACAAATACTGAAGTTTAGTGACTGCTGTGTAAGTGTTCGCTGGATCAGGCCTGCTAACAGCACCTCAAATCTTCAAAGTGACATCTAAGTGCTGTTAGCTAAGAACTCCACCTTTTCTGAAAGAACATCCTATTAAGAGATGATAGTGGTGACAGAAGCACAGCTCTTGACAGATTCAAGAAGATGAGCTAAGAAATAGGATAGGTTTCTGTTGTGTATCAACAAATGATAAGAAACTGGATACTTTCAGTGTTGTCTCCTTATATTAAAAACTGTTAGAGAGCACAATTTTACTATAGAGCTGTTCTAATGCAGTTATTACCATAATGCCAGGAAAACAGGTAGGTGCTAGTATCAGTATTTCTGGGAGGTGAACTGTGACTGCCTGTTCATTCTGGGGTTGCAGAGAAGCAGGGATGATTCTGTGCAGGTTACTGGGGGTGAAGCATGGCCATTGGAACTGCTTACAACATAAAGTGCCATAGCTGTGAGAATGAACCAGTTGTTCATTCTCATTGCAGGCTATGTTATGTGATGTATGCTGCTGTGGTTACATAAGCTCATGAATGAGGGGAAAGAGTTCATCTTGGCCACTGACTAACCACTGAATTATCCTCCCCCTCAATTTTGAGCTCAATTTTTATTCAGTTGCAGTTTGAGCCAGAGCTAAATTCAGTTCTTCCTTAGGCATATGAATGCACTTTCTTCTTAATAGCTGAACTGTCCTTTCTTTTCTCATAGCCTTTGGAGAAAAGGTCTTTAGTGATGAATAACAACAATAGGCAGTTCTAATATTGTCCTTTTCATCTGTAACTCTCAAAAGAACTTTTCAAAGAAGATGAGTATAATTAGGGATGGTCAGGAAATTTCAGATGGGATGAAGATCTATTTGAGAGTACTGATTCAATAGGACCAACCAGTTTGGCTCTGGTTTTTGTTGTCTGATGAGTTTTGATAGCAGCAGAAGACATATTTGTATTCTGAAATATGCAATTCTAGTTCTATAAATGAGTTTATTCTTCAAGGAAATATTTTTCTCTCAATGTACATGGTGGCTGAGAGAAGCCCTTAACATAGGTTAAGTCTTGTGCTTGGGAATTGGTTGACAGCCGTATGAAGAATTTGTATTTAATATGTATTTTTTGTATATTTTATGTAATGCTTGTATGTAATGGTTAACCAGAGTGACAAAAACTGCAAGCAGGTGTGCTGATTCCCTTCGCTCTGTTTTGCAGACTTTAAGTCTATTGTATTTAGAACTATCACTGTTGCTATCGAGTTGCGGTATAGAAAGTGGCATTTAGTAGGTAACGTTTCCCTCTGAGCAGAAAGATTATGCGTTGAATTTAATAGAAGAACTTGTCATGAGAACTCTTATTTTAGAAATGAAATAATATTAACTTTGATATGAGCAAAATGGACTATTTGATTTGAGATCAGTATAGTGATGATAATTACATTTAGCTCTTCTGCTGTCATCTTCAGATGAGAAAACATCTGAGGATAAATGATAATCTGTACAATTCTGTGGAAGGCATCCATTGGGATGTAAAAGCAATGCATACAAACCTAATAAAGTCTTCATTAGAAATATAGAAGAAATATTTGCCTGAAATATGATTCCAAAATAGGAGGTGCTTAAGGTAAATAAATAAATAAATAAATAAATAAATAAATTAAAAATAAGGTTAAAAAAGAGGTAACACTTCATTTCTCCTAGGCTGTTATTCTGAGAAATTTCATGTGAACACTAACATCTATAACTTGGATGTAAATTCATATTGCATATTTGCCAAAGGGTCAGCTTTTCTGCTGTCTTAGATCTGTTGAAAGCAGAAAGGGATGATTGAAAAACAGCGATTCTTTGGTTTGATACTAGTTCCAGCTTTTACCATCATGGAGGGCATTTTGACAATTTTTTTTTTTGCCATTATACAATGCAGTATTCCACTGTCTTTCTAGGAATTATTCTGAATTATTATTCTGGTGGGATTTATAACATGGTTTGATTCACTACTGAGGTCTTTATGAATGAAGTATGATCATGTGCAAAGAAATTTTTTTAAAGTATTTCTTCTGAGAAATACAAGAATAGATCCACAGAATATTTTTATCATTAGCATAAAGATATTGCCACTTTCCAGAGTGAAATGCATTTTCTTTAGCCTTGAGGCAGTTCAGTCTTTACAGAGGGGCATAAGAAATACAGCTCCTGGCAGTTTTTATCATTACTAATAAATGAATAAACACATTTTCTGGAAAAAAACACCCACATTTCTTTAGAAGGGCAAGTTACACAGTTCTTATCAATAATTCTATGCAAGTAAAATTCAAGCGTGCAGGACTGTATTGTTGCAAGTTTTCTTTTATACAGTGGTGTTTCATAAAAGAAAAGCAGACTGAGATTGTGATGAATGATGGGTGAAATTTTGGACGTAATTAATATAAAAAACAGTTAAATTCCTAAGTTCTTTCAACAAAGGGAACAAAAAATGCTGAACAATTATGATTTGATAGATGAAATTCTATTAAAATGTATTGAAAGCAGGAAAATTAGGCAGGTATATGAGTGGAGATTTGTAAACCTTAAATAATCATAAATGTGTGAACAGATGATTTTTTTATTTTCTTTCTTTCTTTTTTTTTTTTTTACAATTTTGTTTTGGAGAATGAGCAGATTAAGAATTGTGCTGGAGAATACAGCTTGGGTTTTTATGGGAAGAAAAACGACAATTGTATAGGAATTCTGTGAGAATTAGGTGGGAATTGCGACAGAACAATTGTAGGGATGTCTCTTGGCTGCTGTTAAGTATGTAAGCATCAACAAACTGAGGTTTTTGTCAGAGAGCTGAGGAGCAGAAGTAAGAAGATTCAGTATTGAAGTTAGTTGAGATTAGCATCAGATTGTTTCAGAACTACTGAAAAATAATTGAAAAGCAAGATCGTTGTTTAGTCAAAACATATCCTG
>PPHD01008744.1:0-21420 GCA_002909625.1 Bambusicola thoracicus | reverse complement strand
GCCTTGAACACCTCCAGGGATGGGGCATCCACAACCTCTCTAATAACCACAAAGATGGAAGAGAGCGTTCATTTGTCAGTAGTATACATAAATATAAAATGGATAGTGCCAAACTGAAATAAGAATTATTTTATAAGATAATTTATAACCAAAACTTCTGTGATTTACAGATCTATGCTACATGCAATTATTAAAAGAAAAAGAAATCATTCTTTAACCAAAATAAGTAGGGAAAAACCATATAGGAGCTAATTAGACTTACTCCACAAAAATGAATTTTAACCTTGCTAACATTATAAGGAGCTCATAATACATATTATAATAGAGGAAAATATGCTTTTAAAAACTGCTTAATTTGACAAAACTAATAATTCAGTTAAACGTATTTTAATGACAGGTCCTAATTCTCCAAAGGGTTATGGAAACACTTTATTTAAATGTGTTACAGACAGTTCCAAACACTACCTTAAAATATGAAGACTAGATGGATCTTGCTGAGCAGACATTTTTGGACACCACATAAATACTACATTTCAAAGGCAATTGGAACAGCAAGGCTCGTGCACCTCTAATTGCCACCAACCGCAGCAGCAAAGCGCCGGCCCGGCACAGAAATGCTTTTGATTCCACCAGTATTTTAGTTTATTCCCTATACCCTCAGCTGAGTGCCTCAGAAATACGCAGCTCGGTCTGTTCCTGCCAAAAGCATTTGTATCAGTAACTGGCAAAAATGGAGACACTGCCGGTTGGTTTCTTTTTTTTTTTTTCCCCTTAAAAAGACTGCAGTATGGATTCGAAGCTCCCTAATCCGGGCTGATTTTGGACACAGCTCTTTCCCCCAGCACTGTGCCCTGCAGTTGCCGCCCTTGCAGCTGGACACAGTGCAATCCAGGGATCAGAGGATCTATCTTTATTGCAATCCTTTTTTTCATATGGACAAAATGCCAGAAGTGAAACATTAGTACATTTATTGCATTCATTTGGCTCATCTTTACTAGGATTTTTGGAAGATAAGCTTCTGCATGGAAAAAAACACGTGTCTTCATTTTTCCTGGATGAATTCAGACATGCTTGCCCAGCCACCCTCTCTGTCTCTAGGACATACATACTAATATTAGATTTGTTCATAAAAATCTTTTCATAGTTTGAAATTAAAACAATGGTATGAAAGACAGCTGAAACGTATAGCCTGCTAAGCAACACATCAATGAGAGCCTCCATGCATTCAGTTTACTGGAATTTCAGGAGTTCCTTCACTGATGCATCAAGGCTGACAGGACTTTGTTCTGTGCAATTGGTCTCAAGAGCTCTCTTGTGAGGCCTCGGCCATGCTTAAATATCTTGGCTTCACCTCAGAGCTTTTATAACGATTTCTGAAAAATAAAACATGTAATTGGTAGACAGGATACCAAATAGTATCTCTAGAGACTTTCCCTTCCTTTCCAGGACACTTGGAGTTATTTGAAGAAAACCTGCATATCATCTGACAAGAAACTTCATTCTGCTTTTAATAAAAAGATCACATACCAGAAGTCAGGCAACTGTTTTAATCCAAAGATCCCCTCAAATAAAACACAAAAGAAACCCCTGACATCCTTTGGAATCAGACACGTATGTGCTGTTTTCTCACCTGTTTCTCACTGTAATCAAAACAGAGGGAAAAAAAAACAAGAAAAAAGAGGTGGTGTCTTTCCTTTCTTTTCTTTGTCCATTTGCTTCAGCTATCAAAATGAAAACAAGACAAACCTTGCAGAAAGAACACCGCCTGACTACTTTGGACATGAATACGGCTCACACCATTTATGCACACTGCCATTTTTGTGAGTTTGCGCCTGTAATGCTGAGATAATACTTTAAGGCTATCTTTAAAAACTTCAGAAAAAAAATAATTAAAAACCAGAAAGAGATAACTGGACAACACAGATAAGAAGTGGGGGCACCAACAGCCTGGCCCTTAAGCACAGCAAAGAATAAATGGGGACCAAGCCTCGAGTCCTGCGAGCCTTGTGAGCAGTGACATTACTGAGATTGTGACAGCAAGAACAAAATGAATCTGACACATGGTTTCAGAGTCAGGGGCTTAATGAACCACGCTGACCAGCTAGCAGAGGACTTGTCTGCAGACCCAGAGGAAGGGATTTCTCATGCCTGAAGGCATCCAAAGCATGCAGACAAGTTGGTCAACAACCATGTAGCTTTGCTACAGGAAGAAGTTGGCAATATGCTATTTAAAAAGAAAAGAAAAAAAAAAAAAAAAAAACATGCATAGAAACCAACATGCTACAGCGTGGCACGTCCACAGACATGAAGTATCACACTGAACCTGAAATCCTGTAGCTGAACAACAATCTATGAAGTCAGCTAAGATTCCACTTCAAAACCAGCTCTAGAAAGAAAACAGCAAGTGAAATTATTTCAAGACTATTTCACAGCATATTTTGGAATATGTTTAGAATCCATTTGTATATCAGGCTTGTTCTAAACCAAAATCTAATCAAGGCTTAGCTCTTACAAGCCAGTACTGGGTAAATGAGTTCAAAAATGAACCATCAGGTTTAAGGCAGAATGGAGATTTGTATTTATTTGCTTATTTTTAAAGGATTGAATAATGAAATCCAATCATTTCTATCTTTCCTAAGCAGAATGACTGGACAGAAGCATACAGCAGCTCTAGCTGAGCACAAAATATAGAACTGTATAAATGGCCAACAGTTTGGGGCTCCTGGGGTCTGTTTTCTTCCGGGTTGTGATGCAGTCTTCAAAGACCTTCACACTCCAGTGCTAGCACTCATGGCCATAGAAACATTTGGCTTTACAGCCAAACAATGTTTTAACCAGTCACTTCCACATGTCAATTTACCATATGCAGACGTTCTGTTTTTTGTTTTTATTTACAGTTTTACTTACAAATTGAAAGCACAATCTCCACCACTTAGCACTACTGCACTTTGAAAAGAGGCGTAGAGCTGAAGACACATTCCACGCCTCACAGGGTGTAAAAAGTCTGTTTTGCACCAGCAATCAGTGAAACAGAAGGGGCTCAACATTCTGAGCAGGCTGGTGTTTATTTACACAGACACTTACTAATGACTGTTTTCAGTCTGAGCCATGGTGAAGCTCAAGATCTGAGCACCTGCCTGACCTGACCCACACCAGTTGTGCTCGTTCCACCGCCCCCAGTACTACCCGGCCACAGCCTGCCTGCAGCAACCCCACAGCCCCGCTGGGCACAACAGCCCTCACCTGCCAGATAAAGCTTCATGCCATCTGCAGCTACTTCCTTCTTAGCTGAAAACAAGCAAACGAAAGAAAAGCAGATCTGAGGGAAATGCCTTTGTCTTCCACCAAGCATTTGTTGATCAGAATAAATTCTTGCGAATGATTTGGGTGTGGAACCCTTGGCAGGAAGCTTACTGCCAGCCCTTGCTGAGTTCTCTCATCTCCAGTTTCCCCTGGAGCAGATATTTTATCTGCACTGTAAATTCAGCAAGGGCAGCAGGGAACACAGAAATGATAGTGGGCACCTCTGCAGACGGAGGGGATTTACTCTTTCACTGTTCCTTCTAAAGTCGCTCCTGTACCTCAACTGGAGGTGCAGAGGAAGTTAGAAACATGACTCAAGTACTTAGCATAGTACAACCATGTTTACTTCTCAATTAGGATCTCATCAAATGAACAAATCCAGAGCAATGAAAGACAAGCCAGGCAGTGTCTTTTGGTCAGTTTCTCATGCAGAAACAGGACGTGATCTTGGGAAACACAGGTTGTTCCTCAGGACTGAAATAGGAGCGCCAAGTGTCCAAGGCATAATGCAAGCTCTGAAAAAACGGACCAGAATTTCATCTAGAAGTGTGAATGGGGCTACTAGAGTAAGAAGGTAAGGCCAGTAACACTTGTGTTGTGCCCCACATAACTAGCATTAGCATTGGCAGCATTCTACTCCAGCCTTCTCTGACATAGATGAAGGAAACCTCTCCTGCAGGCCATGTCCTCTGAGCAACGACTGTCCCCACTGCTCTGCTCTGGGCATTCTCTAGTTTAACTGCCTCTTGCCCACACTATATGCTTCAGGTTGGACCAAGTATTTCAGCAGGGATTTGACCTGCACCAGCTAGCTGGGAAGGAAGCCAGCCCAGCTCCAGCACACCACTGCCTCCCATAACCAGCTCTCCCTCTCCCTGTATCAGCACTGCTGACGGGATCAGCCGTGGCCTATTACTTTAAACTACAAATCATTCTCTGAAGTTTATTCCCAGCTTTCTAGGGACATTACATTCCTTCTCTAACATGGGCATAACTTCATAGCAGTTTTTTAAAAACTTATTCTATTTTCTGAAATCTTGAAAGGCGAGATTAGAATTTTAAAGAACTACTGCTCATTCCAGCTTGGTTACATCTACACCTCATTCTATCCAGTACCTGCATTTGTATTAAGTAAGACCATAACCAGCCTCCAACAGGACACATTAAATGGCCATTGCTGCATTTCCCCTGTCTGGAAGCAAACCATTGCCAGCACCGGTGTATAACTCTGGTTCTCAGCACAGACATGGGAACCTCGAAAAGGACCTGAACCATAGGAGACAGGAAATTGCTTTATTGTCTGAAATCTGGTTTTCAGCAGCCAAGCATTTAATCACCTCTTGGTAGCAAAAGTTATGCATTTCCTCACTTATCAGTACACAAACATTACCGGGGCAAAGCTGGACCCGTCGCTAACAACAAACCCCTAACAGCTGCATCTGGCACTGCAGGGCCTCTCCGGCGCCAGGAGGAAGGTCTGACCCACACGGTGCAGCAGCAGCACCCCTCGCCCCACACACACAGCCCGGCTGGGCCCACGGGCACACGGCCCAGCTGCTTCACACTGTCAAATTCAAAAGCACTGCGGGGTCACAGCTGCGGGAACACGCCTCGCCATAACCTTTTCTTTCATCCAGACTTAATTAAGCCACTTGTAAGTGACAATACAAATACTGTGTGCAAAAGTAACTGGGTACCACTCCCAGCGGGAATCTTTACAGGGTATCTAGGAAATCAGGTCAGGGTGGGACAGTTCCCTTCTGCTGATTCCTTGAAAAGTCATTAAGCGAGAGAGAGAAACAGCACAGCGCTGCTGAAGTACAGATGTAAAGCTACTATTACCCTACAAGCCAAATATCTTACAATTCCCAAATGCCTGAAAAAAAAATATCTCATTTAGGCTGTCTGATTATGTTACTTTGGCCAGGGTTCATTGTTTTTCATGACCGATAAAGCTGAAAAATTGTGTGTTTGTGGAAGTGGCTGTGGGATAATAAAGTGATTCCATTACCCAATCACATACCAAACATTTGCCTCTGCTGACGCAATTTGGCCCAATCTAACAGTTTAAAGCACTGCTCAAAGAGTCAGATGTTTTGTTTTCAAAGAGCACTGTCTGCTGTGTGTCCTGTCATCACCCCAGCTTCTCCCCATCCGCTCTTTACAAAATCTTTACAGAAACAAATGAATGAGTAGATAGTATTCAACAGCTGTGGTTTCACCGCATGCTCATAGGTGATTTTCCTCTTTTCCCTGCATCTCAAACCAATCTTCCTCACCTCTCATTTACATTAATCCCGTATCCTCATCTTCTTTGAAATAACACTGTAACAGTTGCTTGTTACAATTTCTAAACATAAATAGACAGTGGAGATTCAGCACAGTGCTTTAGGTGCCCTCTCCTCAAGGACAAAAAACAAAGAAGCCCAAATATTTAAAAAAAGCAGCTTATTTTTCAAGTATACCAAAGAGCACAGTGCCGCTTAATTCAGTAGAATGCATGGCACTTAATACCCTGACTGCTTAGTAGTCCTGGATTCTGCTGTCCAAGAACTGCACGTCTATACCCTGATAAGGGCTCAATAAGGCAAAAATCAAAGTAAGAACTGCTAGAAGAATGTAAGGGTGAGGCAGAGGGAGAGAAGATTGCACCTGAATGTTATTTCATGGTAATTCACAAACTTCCATTCACTAAACTTCCTATAAATATGGTATTCAACTTCTATTTTCAGTTTTATGACCTTCAGAGGAATGCATTTTTATTACAATAAGGGAGTCGGCAATGCTATCTAATAGATCTAAGTTTGGTGCGTTCATTATGAACCCTGATTATAACATTTGAAAATCTCCCCATTCTGATTATTATTCTGAAGAGACTACTATGTCCAGCAAAGGGGATCCAGCCATCTGGATCTCTGTTCTTTACAGAACAAATGGGTTAAAGTTCTCATTTTAAAAAGGATATATTTGAGTTAGGGGACAACTGGGACTCCCTTCTCTCATCTTACACTTCAAGTGTGCTCTTCAGAAAAAAAATCGTTCGTCACTGGGACACAATCAATCGCAGTGCTTGAACACGCAAACTCAATGGCATATACAGCACAGGAAAAATCTGGCTGAAAATGTGTTACCTCTGAGAGATCAACAAATGCCACTGCTTCAGAAGGAAATTTAGCCACGCCACCAGCAGCAGGTTTATACAAACAGGATGATTTGATTAACTAAGTGACAAGCATTTGTTTAGAACTTCACAGGAACGTACAGAGGGGGAGAGACATCCACAAGCCAGCCTGCCTCTTCTGCTACAAGGGGCAAGGCTACAGTGGGATGTTTGTAAACAACTGAGCACTGACAGGAAGACAATTTCTACCTCATAACAAGGAGAGAGGCCTGTAATTCACTCCTCATCCTGCTGGTTAGCCTAAGGCTACATAACGTGGCAGAGGCCTGCATGGCTCAGGCATACCTTTCTCTTTCTCAACTCTGTGGGAAGGAAAACAGCAGATGAAGTAGGTTTTATTAATCCCCAAAGCATTCATTTGACAGTCTTTAGAAATGAGAACAGTATGAAAAGAAACGGATGGGGTTTGGCAATCCTGTTTTATCATTAATGGGTGCACCAGCGTGGTTAGTACAGGCAGACAAATCTCAGAGCCAGCACTGAGTCAGTCACAAAGCCTCTAGCCTCCATCCCCATTTCAGACCCCAAGTTCCTCCTTGTCTGACTCATACTCCAGCTCCCAACTCCACTCCACTCCCACATCTCCTTAAGCAACATGATCTCCTCTGTATCACTACTTCTCTAAATGAGCAACCCAACAGAGGGGCCCACAGAGCCTCCCTGTACAGCTCAGCTGCCAATGCCACTGAGTCTGGGTAGGACTGACAGCACATAGCACTACTGAGAAGAGCCACCGTGGCTTTATGCAAGCCCTGGAAATGTAGCCATGAATAATTTTTGAGTCATTCTCTTGCAGTAAGTTTCCCAACAGGAGTTTTTGGAAAGGAAGTACATCTATTATAAAACAAGATTTGAAAGACCATATCCAGGAACAAGGAAAGCTAGAGAAGACAGCAGAGACTGAGTTCTAGATTGTTCCATCTGCTTAGCAGGAATCTGTGTGATCCCTATACATGTATACACGCATATACATAAACATGTCCATATGTATACATTTACATACACAACATTTAAAAGTTCCTAGCCCAGTTTCATTTTCTCACTTTAGGCCAATTTTGCCTAGTTAGGCCGTAAAACCAGAGCTCAAACTGTTTAGTACTCTATCCACGTACACCACCACAATCAAAACCTGGGTTCACCCAGAGACAAATGCTAGAGTCAACCAAGACAACTAATAATTACACATTAGCTCCTTCAAGAAGTCTCCTTAGCTCTCCTCAAGTGCCAATGTGTTTTGAAAAAACAGCATCTGCATGTTTTAGAGAATCAACACCTCCCTTCAGAGCAAGTCTGGGATGTTTTCACATAGAGATTTCTGCTCTCTTCGAGCACAGATCTGCCATCGTGGGAGAGCCATAATTTCAGCATAAACCAGGTCCTGCCCTCTGATACATACGCATACATCTCAAACATCAGCGGGAGCCTCCTTTATATGCACTTATTTGTTTCTGTATCATTCAGACAGGTAAACTGACAGCAGATCTTGAAGTGAAGAACCTACTCCATACAGAGAGGTGAAGAATAAATGTTTAGAGCACACATGTATGTCTTGAAAACGCTGTTGAATACACTCTGCAAACAGCTGGATGAATTCTTGCTTCTTACCGTATTATCATGCTTTCCATGTTCAAAAATTTAGAGACACATTCAAGCTGCTAGCATGGTGAACATCGTATGTTAAACCTTTAACCTTCTCTGATTGTCCAGCTATGCTTCACTTCACAAAGAAATGATCATTACAGATTCTGTGCAGATTCCTCCAAACTGATGATTACAAGATGAAAATGAGTGACAAGTGTTACCATGAGAATTAATTTGTGCTCTCTTTCTAGAAGTATCTGAAAAAGCACAGAATGATTTCAAGAGTTTTGCCAAATGTCAGAAAATGTCAGCTCCAGGACCAGGAGTTCAGAACAGTTTAATTCCCAATTTATAGGTCTGTCATGGAAGGAAGAAGATGTTTGATACAAATTCAGCATACATACAGACTGACTCATAGTGTCAAAAACGTTTCTGCCACAATTTTCTGCATGCCTTTCTGCAGTGTTTTTATTTTTTTTTTCTCCCTACAAAGAAAGGGAAAATTAAAGTCCATAAATAACTCTACTCTGAAATAGCAGTGGGTTTGAACTTCTCGAAAATGGTTTAACTGTTTTTATTCATCCAGCTTAAAATCATACCATTGCAGAAACTCTGAAAGCTTTATTTGGCAGTGTTCTTCAAGGACAGTTAAGACAACGAGTTATTGTTATTTAGTTGGAGTGGAACATTCTGCATGTAGGAAATTTGTGTATATTGTTACTCTAATGGAAGTAACTTAAGTGTCGCTGAAGATTTTACAAGTACAAAACCAAAAAAAAAACCCAGCCCAACAAACAACAAGGACAGCATTCAGCTCTTAAGTGCTGCGCACAAACTGACCAGTCACTGAGTGAGGCAGCAAGTTCTTGCTTTTTTTGATTTAAAAAGCAACTAATCCTCCCAACCCCACAACAGACACACACGGGCATGAGGAATAGTTTAGACCCTGATTACATTTTATCCCTTTCAAAGATGGGGAAGATTGTTAGAAGCCAGACAGAAAAACCATATCTGAGAACTACGACCTGCTGAATCAGCTATAGAACTCATGGTCACAACCTTTAAGTCATTTTTTATTTTTAAACAATGACTGTTGGCTTGGCTCTGTTTGCAGAACTGTAACAGCAAAGGGCTTATTTTGTGATGCTGCCTTAACAAGTAGAATTTCTACTCCAGCCAATCCACTTCCAGTCCCCAGTCAACTCCACAGAGGTGAGCACAAGGCTCTGCTCAGTTTCATCCGCACAACTCCTGTTTGCCTGCTCCTTTACTGAAAATGGTAACTGGCATAACATGCAAGAAAAACAAGAACTTGAAATCACCCACTGCACAAAAGGAAAATCCTGGTATGTATACCATAGCCTGGGTATGCCAGCATCTCCGATAATTCCTTATCTGTAAGTGGAGTTTATCAGGAGTACACCACGGCAACGATCAGGGAGTTTGCTGTCTCCTTGCAACGTGTCTCCTCTCATTCATATTGCATTGATAGGCTCTCATAGCAGACTGTGATTCACATGTGAGGAATGTTTGCTAGATATCCCTAAAGAGCCCACAGTCTGTGGTTACTGCTCTCATTTGCGGTAATTTGAAGATTCATGTTTCTCTCGTTAAATCAGTGATGACACATTGAAGTGCAGGTCCAGGCATGGCTCAGGTTCATAATGAACATCTAAGTATTGCACAGAATATCTGTATGTATCCTGTTCATACACAGGCATTCTACATTCATTTGCAATTTGATCATATGCACAGCTTACGTCCATTAATTTCTGCAAATATTTACACCATGCCACTACAAATAAATCTTTACTCTCAGAGTAGAAATACCATACTTTCAACACTGCTAGAGGTGCTGATTAGCCACTTGCTTGGCAACCTTAAAATGCAGACTGTATTAAGCTTTTCATGTTCTAGCTGATTTCCATGACTCTTCACCATGTACAGAAATTAATGACTTGGCTGAAGGACTTTGCAGAAGCAGGCCTTGGCTTTGTAATGTCACACTTGATTGAGCAGGGCTTCATTTCATACTTCACATGGGTCTTTAAACTGCTTTGTGTTGTAAATACTTCCTCAAACTAACTATGGAAATTTGGACTTGGGACTCTATGTGCAAGTGAGGTGTATGTAGAACATCTCCTGTAATTTGTTAACATCACACACATTGTCATTCCTTCCCTTTCCTGTCTGTTTTTATCACACAGATGCACAATGACATACTCAAAGCCTTTTCAAAAGATCAAAAAGAGAGGGAGGAAGCAGAGGTCACAAAGGGAAAAGATGGAAAAAAGGAAAGAAGAAAAACAGAGGCAGTCAGGAAAGTAGTGCAAAGAGCTGTAATGACATAATAACTCTTCTAAAGAAACTGGTTCTAAGGATATTACCTTACAAAAAGTTAATAACAATTGGGAGCTTATTAGAAATGAAATTTATAAGAAACAGAGACCTCTAAATGTACTGAAGGCAATATGATATCCTTCTCCCTAATGCTTTTGGAAGACTCAATTCTACGATGCACAAGAGCAACCATCAACACTACCTGTCTAGCACTTCCACAAAATACTTCAGCAATAGTTCAAACTAAAAGACCCTCCACAGTTAGGTGTCTAGGTACACCCCAAGGGAGTATTCCTTTCTGTTTTACAACAGTACAGTCAAGCAGCTTCTTAAAATCAGACCTTCATTGGCAAAGTTTAGCTATTATTAGGCAGGAAATACCTGAACTTCTCTGACACAAAGCTATTAAAAATGACCAGTTACAGAAGAGATGGAATAAGATGGCACGAACCTTCAGTTTTAACATGACTTATACCAGTGGTTCTATTAAAATACAGCAACAGTGCGTTGAAGATAATTTCCTGTCCTTTTCACAACCATGCAGACCACTTTCTTTAGTAACTACCTTATAGCAGTTATCTATATACTGTTTGGAGACGAAAAAAGAAGCATTTATGCAAATATTTGATTTCTTAAATAGTGCATTATTTATTGCTTTTGTTTAGAAAATAGATCCAATGCTAGATGAGAAAGACAGATCCCTAAGCCTCCAAGCAGCAATTCAGGAGCTGCTGTTGAAATACAAACAGAGGCACCTGCTGAGTATATAACGACTGACATATTGCAAAACTGTTTAATGAAGCAAGTAGTTCTTGCAAGCCTGAAATTAATAAATACAACTGCCTAATGAGCTTACATCCTATGGCTGATCAACACTACTGCCTAAAGAGGCACAGAAAACTTTCCTGTTGTGGCTGAGGCAGACTGTAAAAGAGAGTGATTTTAGAACTGCTTTTATGTGCTGTGTTTCCAGAACAAAAATATATGAAAATCTGTCTAAATCATGCGGTGCTAGACACAGTTTCAAGAAGTATATGAAGGGGAATGTTCATGGATACACATGTTGCATGGGATGGCAGAAACCCTGCTTCTGCTGATCAACCAGTTAAAGAGATTCTAAACTGTAGAATTTAAAAATGACGCTTCCCACTTACCTTAGTGTTCATACAAGATTTTCCACGTTTGTACTCTTTGTGACTTGCTCTTTTATCAAGCTTGTTCCACAAAGCTTTGGCCTTCCACGTGGTCACTCTTGACTTCAGTTTGCTGTAAAAGTTCTTAGAGTCCAAAGGATCTAATTCAAGTTGGCGTGTGAGAATATTAAAGGCCTGAATGGTACCTTTGCATGTTGATGCTTGGACAAAGTTTTCAAATATCTGGCCAGCCTGACTATATTTTTCATCATCGTTTTCCCCCATGTTCTGACAGAAGTGCTGAAAAGAATCAAGCTGGAGCTCTTGTGCCAGGGTGCAGGTAACCAACACTAGCAAGTACTTCCAAGCATGTTATTCCTAGAAAAGACAAACACAAGTTGTGTTAAAATATGCTCTGCCTGGGAAAACTAACTTCATAAACTGTATATTCAATATGAATATAAAAACACAGCATATGACTGCTAGACAACCAGCCAGGTACAAAAGCTTAGGAGTGACATTTAAGATGCGCTACAAAGAAATCCACTAGCGCTGTCATAACACGTACTTCATGATGACTCATGAGACTCATTGACATGCAAGACCACTGCTTCAAAAATCAATCAGTTTCACACACAGCCCAACAATTACCTCACTTTGCATTCATTAATGAGTGTTAGATAACGGATTAAGAAAAGAAATGAATACTGAGGTGCTTTTCCTAACCAAAATTTAAGTCATAACAAGTATATCTTTAGTAATGTTTTGGTCTTAAGAATCCTTAGAAACCTGCAGCCAAAAGTCAATATTAGGGAATTTTCTCCTGTTGCACAAGCTAGGAGCAAGAGTGCAGCTTAGCCAATACATTTAGAATTGGCCCAGTTAATTGCCCCAAGCAAACGTACACAACAAACTAAGCAGAAACAAGTTACACCAGAACAGAAGAAATGGAACACAAGTAACTTCATGCAACTCCCCTTTTACAGTTCTTGCCAAAATAAGAAAGAGTTTGGTACTCTAGCAAATGGAAAAGAATTTTATCTCCACACAGTAAACGCTGAAGTTACGTGATTGGAGTCATACCTTGTCATGTGCTAATGATATAAAGTAATTACATTTGGCCCACTAAGCTCCACTGGCTTTTCCTAGTAATATGATCACTGTCAAACTGTGCCGATATTCCAGACAAATACTTTTATGCTTTGTAAGAGCAAAGCTATTCTAAATAAATATAAATTTGCAAGAACTAAAATACGTTTCTTGTGGCACTCCCTTATCCTTTTTTAACCTTGTTCTCTATCTCTAGTGGGGAGTGTTTTAGAGTCAGCCAAGATCCAAAGAAAATACTCAAGTGGCTTTTGTATTTTTCAAGGGAATTATTATAGGTTATGTTTAAACTTGTCCTCAGAAGAGGACTTACCTGAACTCAAGTCCAGAGATGCAAGTCCTATCTTCTTTTTCTTGCTATTAAGGAATTATCTACCAGTCCAAGCAATCAACAACTAAATCGATGCTTGCCTAACCTCTCACATAATCAGTTATTTTGCTTGGAACATCATCTGTTGGCTGATAGCTTTAGAGTAAATTGCTGTAAGGGCCTTTGAAGTTACACTTTTTAATTTAACACTGTTCACAAACTATTCATTCTCCGCTCACATTTCCTTCAAAGAAGAAAAGGGGAAACACAACTAGTATATTTAAGTAACTAAGAGACCTACCGTGCCTATCTTAGATACAGAAAAATATTATGCAACATATTAAACAGGTCCCATGGGGAGATATAAGGAAGCATTTGGAACACTCACATTCCCTAGCTATGCTCAAAATAAATAACCTTTGTGTGCACATCATCAGTCTGCTGTTGGTTTGTGGGTAAAATAAATTGGCAACATTGAGAGCTTGTACATTTTCTTAGACCAAATGTCATGATGAAATACATAGTGCCAAGAATAAGTCAGGAAATTTTTGTTTTCCCTTCTGAATACTTCATTTATAGTATGTTCTGTGCCCTTTTCTGAAGGGCTTCATGAAGTAAAATCACAAACTTTTCATATGCCTCTACTTCCAGAATGTCTAATTTTTCAAAAAAAGTGAGTGCTGTGAACTCCCACTGACTCAAGAGGAGTTGAAGACGTCCAGAAACTTTCCAGGCTCAAAGCCTTGATGATTAATGAGCAAAATCCTCTAACAACTGCACGCCAGCAGGATGGATTCTGGCCATCTAGGCTGCCCCAGCCCAGGTGGGCGAGGGAGGCCCGGTACAACTCTCGCCAGCCCTCGATTTGGGAAAGTAGTGCTATGGATCAGCCCCCAACCAGCCAATAGAACCAAAAGTTCTATTGGGAAAGAGAAAAGGTAGGTGACTGCCACACAGAGAGGCTGATCCAGCAAAAAATGTACACCTGGGCTTAAGCACAAGTGTAGTTTTGCGACAAAGGCAACATAGGACAACTGAAGAGAGCAACAGCACAGTGTAAGACACTAGAGTTCAGCTTAAACAGCTTGACATACAGCCCCCCAGTGTCTGACACCAATTTAAACCAAAAAGAGAAACACTTATGCAACTGGCAGAGGGATTTTTAACATTAAGCCTAAGTATGCTTTTTTTTTTTAGTGAAGGGGGAAGTGTCACTGAAACACTGTACTGTGGACAGCTACATGACTTTGACCTAGGAACTATAAAACAGTTACTTCCTCTCCACTGTTTTCACTAGCTCACCACAAGATTGCTATCTTGTTCATGTAACACAAGCATCTGTAGAAGTTAACTCCAGCATAACTGATAAGAGTCCAATCACAAACTCTCTAATTTTTCTACTCAGAGAGGAGACTTATAAGCCTCAGCTGTTTCCATCTACTGATGGAAGGGAAAATGCCAAAAAAGAAGTACAGCTGTATCTAAACCCACCTATAAGGAAAAGCATAGGGCTGATAATGGTGAGGAAAACAGAGATAAGAGTTGGCAGGAGCCACTGTGGGCAAAGTGAAGGACAGGAAAACGTTTCTAGCTTGATGCAAGCTTGTGCTGCACATGCATGCACACACACAAATCTGTACAGCAAGCCTGTGCTTCCCCTGCCTTTTCACTGGGGAAGGGAGACCTTCCCCAGTCTTAACACTTTCCTCTTCCAACACTGCAAAGCCATGATTGAGGCTGTTCCTGATTGACATGAAATCTTCTCCTCACAAACGTCCAAAATGCTCCCATCACATCCCTGTAGAGCTGTGGTGCAGCATCTCAGCAGACATTCGCTCACTAGCAGAGCATTTCTCCTTTCTGTGTCAGAGGTCGTACTCTCCAAAAAAGCCAGTTTTGTGGTTGGGAAGGCCAGATGACAAGGGAGATTCTGGTTGCTGGTTTTTGGCTTGCTGGAAACACCACTTCTTTTTTTTTTTTTTTTTTTTTGGCATGGAGACTGTGTTGATAGATGACAGAGAAGAAAATGGTCCTAAAAGGAGATGCAACTTATGAAAAACTACGTGCTTTCTTCTGAGGAACCAGCAATATTTCACTGCAGTATCGTACACAACTCACTAGAAATAATGCTCTGAAGTCCAGAAGTCTAAGTTGAATGGAGTAATTCTTAACAACAGTAGGCTTCCTGTTTTGTATTTGTCTCAAAAACTTGAGAAGCAATACATAAACTATGTAAAATATGTATTGGAAAAAAAAAAACAAAAAACAACCCAAAAAACCCAACGTGTTTGGGGAAAAAACTTGAGTTCATAGAATACTATCATTTGCTCTTTTTCCTCCTTCATCATGTAGGTCATGCGGGGGATGAAGTAGAGACTTGAAAATCTACTCAAGGTGAGTACTGATGTTGAAACCATAACCTGTGCTTTTCACAGTGACTATGAAACTTCTGGGTACACACACCAAAAAAAAAAGTTCATTTGAAATTGTACCGAAGTACTTCAGCCCAGTATCAAACTGGACCACAGAAAAGAATTAGAGAGCAGGAAACAGTTTGGAGACAGCTCTCTTATACCAGAACTAAAGCATTCATGGGTATTGGCCACTCTGGGTCAGATTTGTAGCTAACAATAGGTCTCATGCACAATGTATTAAGTGCATGTGAGAATCTGGCTGTCCACGCAGCTTCCCATGGTATTACAGGAATCTCTAGAGGGCTCCCAGCCTCGAGCTGCAGACACTGGGAAGAACAAGGGTTGCATTTTGATAACCTGGCCCCTCTCTGCCTCCAGTCAGGGAGGAAACAGGAATGTCAGATGAGAAAATTTGAGAACCGCTGTTCATCCCTGGTAGCTACCCAATGAGAAAGTGAGGATCCTACTGCAACTTAAAGGAAGGCATTGGAAAAAGGACAGGAAAAAGTAGAAATTAAAGCAATGGTACATATACAAACAAACACATATGAAAACAAATGCTAACAATCTCGGTTGGCATTCCTGCAGGTGATTTGAGAGTGGCAAACCAAACTCCTCCACTATCAGGATAATTTCACTAATTATCACTAGGTAAATCAGTGCACAGTGTCAGTTCACGTCTGCACACGAAACCCTTCAGCATAATACAGCAAACAATGAAGTTGACATACGTGAGTCATGAAATGAAAATGACTAACTTTTGACAGTAATAACTGCAGAGTGCTTGTCAGCAGCATTTTGAGGCAACACGCTCCAAAGTTTTTGGAGTTTAGTTGTCCTATTGGAGAGGGAGAAAACCACTAACTTTAATTCAAACTTGCAGCACTTTTAAGTCCTTCCTTATCTTAGTGCTGTTTCTAATGCTTGAGAACAAGTTCCTCAGAGAGACTGGAAAGGAATTAAATTCTTAGCATTTCAATACCACTAATCCTGATTCCATTTCCAATACAGCCCTAATTTACCAGGAGTAAATTCTGTTATTAAGACTTTAGTTCAGCATGCAGGATACAATACATTTATTGTTTGCTTAAGGTTAAAAACATCAACAGGAATGAATGACTGGATTTTGCAGCATCTGTAGAAACCACACATTTGTCACGTCATCATCACCAGTAAAAAATTACAGTATTTCTACTGTGACTTCCCTGCTATGTAAGTCTAAAATCATTACAATAACTGACATTTGCATGTGAAACCGGATGCTTCTGGGCTTTTCAGCTTAGTTTCTGCTCACATCGGGCACTTCGTTTTCATGGTGGCCAGTTTAAATATAAATATTTATATCTGGAGGAAACACAGCTTTCTGGTAGTTTGGTTTCTTTGCATGTTTTCCTAGAACTGACATAATATGATTCCGGTAACAGCTGAAGCTCTCCCTTGCTTTGCTTATGAAACTCGTTAAAAAGCACAACAGTAGATCTGCCTAAAATACTTGTTTTCTATTGGTGACAACTGGAAAACATTTCTTAAGATGCACAACCCTAACAGAAACATCAATGAACAGAAAGCAAGCCTCAGCAACAGCCTCTCCTTATAAACAGCTGGATTCTAATTCTGTATTATTACTTTTATTTTGTTTTTATATATAGATATATATAAAGAGCTGACTTCCACAGAACTCCTGCAAAATAACTTCTCAGGCCAAGTATGGAATTCAAAACAGTTCCTACTGAGACACTCTGTGCCTATGAACTTAAAAGGTTACTGTACACGCTATCAGCTTGTTTTGCCGAAGTCATACGAGACATTTCAAGCAGCCTTCCAAACAAGTGCTGCTGTGCTGATTTAACCTGCCACATCTGGAATCTTCCCATAATAAAACATAGCTGGAAGCATGCACACAAGCACACTAGCTTTGCAGTTAATATTTTAGATACATAACCAGCAAACAAAATCCTACAGATAGATAGTTTTATTTCATCTGTCACATAGATAAAGTCTCATTCCATGCAATTTAAAGATGAAGATTTAAAAATAAGCCTGTTTATTTCTATATGCTGCTGGTCTGCAGTTTCTGGTTTTATAGCAGGCATACACTAAGACGTTAGTAAAGCAAGATCAGTCCCTTGAGACAGCAACTTGCAAGTCTGCATTCGTGCAAACAGCGTTGGCATGGACAAAGCCCAGGATGCTTCCCAATGGGCCACATGCATAATGCCATGGATGGATGCTCAGGCGCCCACACCCGCTACAGTGGGGTTCAGATAAAGCAGAACCATTCCTCTGCCTGCACAAGAAGTCCTGCCTTGTGAGCATCACTAAAACCCTTCAGGACTCATTCTGCAAAGCTTAGGCACAGTACTTCAAACAAACTGCAACGCATATGTTTTCAAACATCTGTAAGCAGCACACACTTCTGATCAGAAACACTGACATATTTCTGAGGAATGAGTTGTAAAAAACAAATGGCATCATAACACCTATGCTGTCATAAATGGTAACTCTAAATTTTTGAGTCCAGTGATTAGCCCAGTTATTACTCTGTGATGGTGCTAACATCATGAAGGTAATCATTTATTTTACACAGATTGTGACTTGTATGTAGAAGTGCTGCTAATTACCTTTGCTCTGTGGATTTACTTCATGTTATACTCAAAATATACAGCAAAAATATGCAAGTTTTTATTACTACAGAAAGATTTAAAGTAGTCAATATACTAGAATGAAGCTAAACATCACCTCTAGTAAGTTTTACAATCAACTTCATATTCCTGCTATCAATTCCTGTTTCATATGGTAAACACCGGCGAAACATCCAAGTTCTGTCCTTCAACATTCATTTCAAAAATCTCCTTTTCCACTAGAAAAAGAGAAGTAAAAACACAATGAAAACTTAGTGGGTGTCGACACCATAGGAAGAAGAATCTAAGTCTTCTCAATGCACACTGCTGCTGCAAGTCGCATGCCGACAATCATTAGCATAAAACTGCTAAAACAAAGGCTGACTTTGTGCAGGGAGCTCCGGAAGCACCAAGCTATCTTGCAAGCCGTCATAAGCCACCTCACTGAGACCATGAGAATGAGCGATGAGGTCCATAATGGTGGGCAGTTCTTTGTTGGAGGCATTTGTAATTTGGATTCACCCAGACAGCTGGAGCTTGTGTGTCTGACATGGCTCGTAGGCCACACACTGACGTAGAAAAGTGGAACCTGGCATCTCACATCATTTTGGGGAGGGTCTTTTTTTTTTTTTTTTTAAATAAATCTGATGCCTACATGCATTAAGCCTCGAATGCATTTATCTAGCAAGAGCATCCCCATGAATACACGTTTACACACAGGCAGAGAGCACCCAAACACAACTGGGTATTTTACAGATCATTCAGGCTGAAATCAGTTAAACCCACGTCTGACAGCCAGCTGGGCTTGCCACATATCCTAGAGCTTTCATGCTCATGGACTGGAGAAAAATGTGAACAAGTTCACAGCAATGATATTTATCATGAGCAATAATTTATTACTGATTTCTCATTATGAGTCATTTCGCATTAAACTACGTGTGTGCCTGTACTGGATTCCAGAAAGAACGTAAATGGCTAATACACCAGGAACAGACACACGGATCACTTCACACAGCTGAAGTCATCGGCTCAGTTTCTTTACCTAAGAATGATGCTTTCCTAAACAGAGCTGATAAGCAGGATGGACAGGTATTTCTTCAAGCAGAAGTGCCATCTATGGGGTAGACCATTTTTCCAGGAATTGTTCACGGATCAAAATGAGGCAAACAAACAAACAAAGTAACATTCAAGGCCTTGTTCTCTTTCCTTCTTACCATCTCCCACATAACCTCCTACTTTCATGCATGCAAGCTTCCTGTAACGTGCAACGAAGACCACAGGAAGCCGATGACTTTATCATGAGCTTTCTAGATAGTTAAACAAAGAAGTATTCAACTTGAGGGTTTGGGGGTTTTGTCCTGGTCTTTTGTTTGTTTAAAGAGTGTAGCTTACAGTTAAGTATTTAAAACCTATTATTTCTAGC
The DNA here is from genome assembly GCA_002909625.1 of Bambusicola thoracicus. Classification (NCBI taxonomy): domain Eukaryota; kingdom Metazoa; phylum Chordata; class Aves; order Galliformes; family Phasianidae; genus Bambusicola; species Bambusicola thoracicus. The sequence goes on along the minus strand of PPHD01008744.1, from coordinate 2,007 downwards.
AGGAGTGCTAAAGGCTCTATTACAAGGTCCCAAGTTTCCATGTAGTAAACATCTTCAAAGCCAACTTTAAATGATTAAGCCTCATTCTTTAAGGGGCTAATGTTATATATGTAAACAAGTTAATAAAATCTAACTCTTGCTTAGACTGAACAGAAAGAAAGAACATTTCTCAGCTCTGCTGTAATAAATTAGAAACACAATATAAACAACAGTAGACAGCTTATGCTTATATTTCTCCTAGGTTGGGATCACAAAAGGAAAAATGTACACCATAAAGAATTTAACATCATCCAGCAACTAAGTGCACCTCTTAAGAAAAGGTGCTCGTTATTCAAGTTAAATGATGTTATGAAAAAGCCATCAGTGAAAACTGTTAAACAGACAAACTTTAATCTCTTTGCAAGTCCTGCCTTTCTCTTCCTGTTATGGCACAAAAAATTTCAAGCTCACACTCAGAACAGCTGAGGTATAGCAGCTTATCGCAGAACAGGCAGTGGGCTGGTTAGTTTATCAGCACAAGATTGCCCACTTTCAGTAGGATGTTAGGACAGGAGTCTGACAACCTCAGACAGTGACTAATATCCTATTTCCCAGTGAGCTACTGACAATACATCAGCTCCCACACCACCCTGCATCACACAGCTGCCAGAGTCCACATCACACTCCCATCAAAGCCCTGCATACTCCTCAGGTCACATGAAAAACCTATATGGCACAACTGTGCCTGAGAAGCAAACAAAGAAAGTGAACTCACTAGTTGACAGAGCCAGTCAGCAAAATGCCTGGTATGAATGTAGCTATACCAACAAAATTGAGCCACATTTGGCAGCAGCACTTCCTCTAGTACAGCCTTCCCTTTGTATGCAAGGAGACATAATTATGGAAGTAAGTACACCATGAAAAAAGAACAAATGCACAAACCAGGAAAAAGCAGACTCTTAGTCAGCAATTATGGAAATACTGTCAGTTCATGTCACTTTGAGAACAGGGATAAGTCAGGACAGGACAGCGAGATGGGCTCTGAGCTCTCACAGCAGAGCCAAGCTTAGCAGTGCCTGAGGATGTGCTGCTACATTTGCAGTATTTCTCCCCATCACAGAGTGCAGAGTAAAGGGGCCAACTGGCCTCTATGCCTTACAGCTCTCTGCAGTGGGAGCCCCCTCCCTAGGCATGGCTAACCACTTCCTGCAGCCACTCACAACCAAGATAGAGGGCAGAGAAAAGCAATCGGCACTGCTGCTGCTGCTCAAACCTAACTGCTCCAAGCCATCAGTTGGAGAGACCTCACTGCCATGCACTGAGAGCCAGAGAACAGCAGATACCAAAATGAGAATGACTGACTTGTTTCCTGCAGGACTGGTCTAAAAAAGAAAACTAATGTTTTTCTCTTTTTAAGCAAAACTATGACACACAGGCCATGCTGAAGCAAACTGCCCAGGGTGCATCTCGGGGAAAGAAGGATAAAAAAGAACAGCAGGGATGTTAACTGTCACAATTCAGGACCAAAGATTTCAGGAGCACGCTGCAGGTTGTGGTTTCTCTCATTATTGGGGCAGCAGCAATTATCCAGGAGCTGAACAGGGGAAAGAAACAGAACACAAGAGCCACAAGACAGCAATTGCTCCAAGCCACAGTAAGTCATTTGGCTGAGCTGCCATCATCTGCAGGCATCATACTTTCAGATCGATAACCAGGATTAATATATGGAAAACAAAGACAGTGTGGCACTGCTGATCATCATAGAAATAAAATATGCTGAGCAATATTGTCATGTGTGTATATACACACTTTTAAGAATCATGCTGTACTGTTATAATTTTTAAATGCAAGTTAGCATGCAATACTTCCTGTGGCTCATCAGAGTACTGATAGTATCAGTTGCTTCAAAATCCATGGAAACCACAAATAAGTTAAAGAAAGAAAAAACAGCAACAACAAAAAGCATTTCCGAGTTGGAGATGTTCCTTGGCTACAGAACTGTCAGCTCACCACCAAAAACCAGCCACT
>PPHD01008743.1:0-21421 GCA_002909625.1 Bambusicola thoracicus | reverse complement strand
CCCGGAGCCCGGCGCCCGGCGGGGTCGGGGTGGGCGCCGCTGCCCCTCGGGGACGGGAAGGAGCGCCCATCCCCACCGCGCCGGGCGGCGAGGCGCTGGTACTGCTGCCCAAACGAGTGCCCCATCCCTGGAGGCGTCCAAGGCCTGGTGGTTGGCAACCCTGCCCACGGCGGAGGGTTGGAGCTGGGTGATCGGCGAGGCCCCGTCCAACCTAAGCCATTCTATGATTGCGTGTACAGAACCCTGCGGACGGGGTTTCTTTTTTTCTTCAGCTGTGCGATAATCTCCCAGCAAAGGGTCCCTGACAGTTCGCTGAGCCTGGGATGTGTTCGATGTGCTCAGTGATGTCCCACCAGGTCCTTCCCTCTCCCCGTGATGGGGTGTCCTGAAGGGTACAGTCCCAGCAGTGCGCTCGGTGTAATTGGCATGTCAGGCTGCTGTCTCCCACAAAGCATCCTTTTATCTCTCTCCTGGTGCGTGTGTCAGATTTTTGAAGCCAATTAAGTCTGAGGTCTCGTCCCCATCCTCCTCCCCAGCTGCAGAACTCAGCCTGGCTGATGAAATGCTGCTTCATCACAAAGCTCTTCCAGCCTGAATCCGAGACAAGCTCAAGGTACGCATCTGAGTGAAGGGCTGGCTGCATCCCAGACCTGTGTGCACATACACAGAGTTCCCTTCATTACTCAGAGAGGGGAAAAACAAGCTTCACACAGCTCACCTGCTCCTACAGGCAACCTGCTTTAGCAGTGGGGTTGGGCCTGATGATCCCAGAGGTGCCTTCTAATACTCCCTCCCAGGGGAAGGGAGCCCAAGATGACCATCTGTGTGAGATGCCCAGGTCAGGCTCACCAGCACACACTGTGTGACAGCCCTATGGGGCTGCCTGTGTTCCATGTGCCAGTTTGCAGAGGGCCTGCTTCCAGGTCTGGGTGCATCTCTGAGGGGCAGCTCTGGGGCTGGAGGGGTGACGCAGAAGGGCACAGAGCAACGTGGGCTCCTCTCAGATGAGAGGAAATGAGTGAAGCTGGATGAGCTGATTCGGAAACGGAGTACTGAGACATAACAGAGGAAGGAACAGCTGGGAGCTCTGCACCCACTCGACCTATCCCCAAAGCTCTGAGATCCCATCCTGGATTTTGACGTGCTTGCAAACGACAGGGGAATGCCTTGCCAAGGCATTTCAAAGCAACGCTGAGAACAACAACATCTTCCCTGAGATCTCCCTACATCCGTTCCAAGGCGTGACAAACTCGTGCTGCGCCTGCAGGGCTGTCTCTGCTCTGTGCAGCATTACCAAACCCCAGGGCAGCAGCAGGGCATGGAGATGACCCCAGAAGGCTCAGGTCCAGCCCACAGAGCTGGAATGCAGCAGAAGGTTTGTCTGGAGCTGGGCTTTGGCAGCGCACTCCAGGAGTGCTTCCTCCTCGACAGGAGGCAAGGAAGCAATTCCTATCACATGCAACAAGCAGATAAACAAACAACCAAGCCCCCCTAAAATAAAAAAAAAGGAAATAATAGAGAAGAAGACAAAAAGAATCTGAGGCAATTACGGCTGCAAACTTTCCAACGCACTCCAAAGCGTTCACTGAAGTCAAAGACTTCTTATCCTTAAACATTTCACTTTCCTCACAAGTCCTTTCTCTGCAGACCTTTGAATATCTTCCCCAAGCCAAACTTACTTGAAAGCTCAGAAAGTAAAAAGGGACAAACAGGAAATTTTTCAACTGCGAGCTGCTGTAAATTATGCTAAAGGAATTTTTTCAGCCTTAAACGTTTTGCAAACTCAGCCTGAAAATGGATCCGCGCTAGGAATAGCTTTATGAGGCCAAGCTAACCTCTGTCAGAGTTCTAGAAGAGGCGATTCACGTACAAATCACTGAGCAAACAGCCAACGATGAGTAATGAAAGGCATACACCAAACTGAGGACAATCTCCAGAATCCACAATCTCCAGTGGTAACATTTTCCACTGAATGCTGACTTTTGAGAAGGAGGAATTTGTTGAGCACTTGCTCAGGCATCTGCTAATACATTTTTTCAGAAGCATGACCTATTCGCTGGGAACAGAAGGCTGCTTAGAAATACATTTGTGTTTATTAATACCACTTCTACCATTTCACATGAATATCAGACAGCTTCCTTCTTCTTTTCCTATCTCCTGTTTGCAAATGCAAGGGGAAACCAGTTCCTTCCCTGCATACTTTGACTTAAAGGCTCCTCTTCAGCACATCTGTTAGCAAGAAGTGGAGCAGCTTTCCTCCGCGTTGTCTCCAATTTATTAATCAACACCTCCAGCTTCCTACTGAGTTACAGCCGAATTATGGCCCCCTTGAAGTCCATAGCAGCACTTCCACCGACTTCATTAAGACCAAAACTGGCTCTTGAAGTCTCTGCCAATTCCTTAAGTGCTTTAACTTCAGCGTTGGAGATTTCTTTTTTTCATCTTCTTATGCCTGTTTCCAACACATCATTTTACATGTGTGCATGCACAAACTGCATTTCTAATACCAAAAAGCCCAACAGCCTTAATAGAAAGCAAATACTTTTTTTTCTCAGTTCCTTCAGGAATGGCCGCACTCAGGACCTGAATTTCTCATTCTAAGTGTTATTAGAGGAACGATGCCATTGTGAGGGACATGGAGCTGCTGCCCACCAGCCCCACACGCAGACCCTGCTCCATAGGCACGTGGCAAGAGTTCAGCCTCAGAGTTCAGGAGAAGTTTTGGTCTCTCCCATCTGTTTTAAGGGCACCAGCGAGGCCATCAGTGCAGTGGCAGCACTCAGCAAGTGGTTCATGGGAACTATACATCTCCAGGAACCGCGGCCTTCCAGCGCCAAAAATTCCCACTTGCGGAAAGCCCCGAGCCGGGTGCTTCACGGGTCAGGCCAGGGCTTCCTGCTGTCCTCGTCCCAGTCAGGACTGGTTTATGCCAGGACCTGGGCAGAATGAAGGGTCAAGAGTAGCATTTCTATTTTTGTTGGCTCTTGGGCCCCCATTCTGTTTAGTCACTGGCTGAGTTATGAAATCTGCCTGCAGCATCACTATGTCTGTGGTTTCCCATGGGCTTTTACACAAGGAGCAGCTGGAATTTTAATTACCTATTAAAAAGCTAAATCTTGGGGATTTCTCAAAGCAAATACACATCATCTCTGCCACTGACCCCACTGTGGCCTGAGCATCCTTCCGGCCAGGCTGGAGGACAGTCCTTGCAGCTCGTGCTGGGTGCTCCACTTGTGACTCATCCCAGCCTGGGAAGGTCCTCAGTGATGGTCCTGGAAGCTACAACATGCAGTCATGGGCAGCATTCAGGGCCTGGAAGTGCTCTGAAAGGCAGGAAGCTCCCTTGTGGACACACCAGGATTCATGCAATGCCTACAGTGAAGGGAGAATTGAGAATTCATCCCTATGAGCGGAAAAACCCCAGCCCACACAGTGCCTTATGGGACTTGATGCAGACTGCCTCCCAGCTGCTTTGGGGCTGTGGGCAGAGCAGCATTTCAAACTGCTGGCTTGTTGGATTTTTTCAGAAGCTCATCTGGAGCCCTGGTTTCAGCATGTTACCCTGTCAGTGGAGGCTTGCCCATTTCCATGCCTCTGGCTTGCATCTGTTCCACAAGGACATCTGCGAGCGGGCACAAGCCTCAGGGAAGATCATTGCTGTCTGCCCTGCACACGCACGCAGGGCTGTGCTGGAGAAGCACATAAAAAGCTAAAAGGGATGGAAAAATCCTCATGGAGGTGAGATGAAAGGGAATAAAGGCAAAAAGAAGAGGGAAACTAACTCATATCAGAGCTGAAATGGGATGCAGAAGAGTTCCTGTCCTCAAGACTTGTGTGAGAGCAGAAGGCAGGCCAAGTGCAGTGGTGACAGGGGGAGATGAGCCTTGTGCAGGCCAACGGCTTCTTCATTCCCCCTTCAGTCAAATCAATACACAGCCCATGTCACTGGAGCCCCTGTCTGGAATTACAGCAGCCCTGCCAATGTATATTTTAAAAGACTCTCATCCAATATTTAAACAGGAAGATCCCTGATGTAGCGGCAAGCTGCTAAGGAAGAGAGGAGCAGGCAAGGTGGCCCACGGGATCGAGTGGGTGTTATCATGACATCTGTGGGCACAGAAAGCTTTCCTGGGGGGAGCCCAGTGCAGGGAGGTGCAGGGAAGCCAGGAGCACTATAGAACAAACCTATTCTCCCCAGTGGCAGCTGGGAGAGCTGCATCCAGGAGGGACCTTGCACAGTTGGCTAGAGAAGGGAAAAGATACCCTGAAAGCACCAGGTACTACAGGGGTTCATAGAATCATAGAATCATCGAATCATAGAATGGCCTGGTCTGAAAAAGACCACAATGATCATGTAGTTTCAACCCCCCTGTATGTGTAGAGTCACCAACCACTAGACCAGAGCCACATCCAGCCTGGCTTTGAATGGCTCCAGGGATGGGGCATCCACAGTCTCCTTGAGCAACCTGTTCAGTGCGTCACCACCCTCTGTGTGAAAAACTTCTTCCTAATATCTAACCTGAACCTTCCCTGTCTGAGCTTAAAACCATTCCTGCTTGTCCTATCACTATCCACCCTTGCAAACAGGATTCAAAAGTTTCCCACTAGACAGCAGCAAGTTCTGTTGTCCAAGCAGAGGTGTTGGATTCTCCCTGCAGAAGCATTTTCAGGCTTTCAGATTGTGCAATCCCTCCAGTGGAACAATTGTATGGAGCCTCCTTCATGCCTCATCTGCAACCACCTGCTTCTCCTCTGGTTTAACTGAGGAGGCATTTATAAAAGCAGAGCAGGATCAGGCCCAGAAAGCATATTGCAAGTGCTATTATGTCAGGTTCGATCTGTCTTTTTTCCAAAGGTCTTTGATGTTTCCCATCTCTCTCCTGAGCCCTATTTAAATCAGTAGAACTGATTTAAATATTCACTTGCCAGATTGCCTTAATGTAAAACTTTACACATTTACATTCTATTTGCTGTAGAGGTGGAAGAAATCTCCCATGATAATTGTTTTAGGAGGGAGTCCCTGCACCATCGTTCACAGCTACAAAGTCTATGTCACTTACATCAGCCTTCCCAACTGAGAATTACATGCATTTAAATCTCTCCCACTAGTTCCTTAAGAGAAAATGCTCTGAAGACTTCCACATATTAAAATATCTGGGTACATTCCCTTATGGGCAAAATTCCGAAATACCTCCTCATAGTCTTATAAATCTTCAGTGAGAATGACAGAAAATGCTACACATACAGCTCTTAGAGGAAATAAGGTAGACATTAACAGCATTACAAACCTACTTGATTTCTGCAGAAATGTTTTAGCACAAAGCAGTGCATACAGCTGGGTTACATTAGCAGGTAAGCCTCATCCACGAGCCTCCTGGCATCAGACAGCTGAACAAAGGGGCTGAAGGTCTACAATGTCAACAGAGATGTTGATTGTAGAGTCTGTCTGTTTGGTTTTCTTTAATGGGTCAGGCAAGGTCGCTGCACATTAAGCTTGGGGTTTAAGGTCTTAATCAAAAGCCTTGAACAGAGTGCTAGCTGTTCTTCTGGATGAAGACATTAAGCTCAGACCCAGTGCTGTCAATAGCTAGGAGTCACCTGATGGTACGATGGGTTAGGAGCAAAGCAGAATCTCCCATTTGCCATTCAAACCTCTTCTTGCACAGTGTGAGCTTCTGTTGGCTTCAACAGAGGCGTACTCACACCCTCAGGAGTCTTTGTGGCCACTGAAGTAGTGACTTAATGAAGTCTTGGTGGGGAAACAATGCTGTCCTGTAGAATTACTCCAGGCTTTCGCAGTGGACTGGAGAAGACGGCTCCTGTTTGAACTTCTGGGAGACCAGTTGGATTTCTATGAGGCACAGAGACACAGTTGTGCTCAGCCATCCGCCGGCAGTGCAAGAGGAGCAGTTGGTGCGCAGCTCTGCCGGGGCTCCCAGGCCTAATGCCAGCCCTGCCCGAGGCCGGGTGTCTGCAGCTGCCAGACCGGGGCAACCTGGGGCCATCTGCACCAATCCCCTCCCACTTGTTTGTGAAACCAGCTCAGGCCTTCGTTTCTAAAGCTCTGCCATCACAGCTCCGTCAGGAGCACAGATGTGACAAAGATGAGGAAAGTACTGTGGTAGATGTAGTTATCCTTTATTAAGTGCTTTCTCACAGTCTCATTTTGCTTCGCTGCACTGGAATTGGCAACGCCAGACTAAGCGTTTTGTACCAGGTTAGAACAGGAGCCACTTGATGGCTTTTTGTCATCGATAAGACAGAGAACCTGAAGCAGAACTGCTGCTAAAGCAGCGCTGAGGAGAGCAGCCCTCACGTGTGGGGCACCGGGTGCAGGCCCCGTCCCGCAGGAAAAGGACTTATACCTCACAGACACGGCTTACAGCACCATTAAGCAGTATTTAGAAGGATCCCTTTAGGTACACAGCACAGCCCTTTTGAACAGGATAGAGAAAAGCTCGCTTGATCGCTTGAAAAGATGGCGCCGCCATCTTGGGGAGGGGACACATGAGGGGAGGGCACCGCCATCTTGGGGAGGGGACTCTGAGGGGTAGGCGCCGCCATCTTGGGAAAGGGACGCATGAGGGAAGAGTGGCCGGTTCTGCTCCATAGCGTTATTTATGGTTTTAGAGGGACCGGTAGGGCTTTACACAGAGAACGGCAAATTCCTGCGCCAGCGATACTAACATCTCTGTGCCGGCGGAAACCGCCCCCTGCCTCCAACACTTCCGGGTGAGCGCGGTAACCCCGCCCCCTGACCCCTACCACTTCCTTTCCAGCGGCGGCCGCCGGAGCAGACCCACAGGTGAGCGCGGTGTTGCGGTGTATCCGCCGACATCCTCTCCCTTCCGGCTCGCTGCGCCGTCCCTGCCCGCCTCCCGCCTTCCCGGGCTCGGGGCTGCGCGGAGCGGCGCGCTCAGTGCCGGCGGAGCGCTGCCGGCGGAGCGCGGCGTTAGGCCTCGGCCGAGCCGGGAGCTGGCGTAGCGGTGTGCCCGGAAGAGGCCGGCATCCCACGGGGGGTAGGGGGCTGCCGGAGGAAAGCGGGTTCCTCGCTCTGAAGCTCATACTGGTGTGAGCCCGTGGCTCAGCGGTTGCTTCGATTGGCTAGTGAGGTGAATATGACTGAGTTATATGGATGGATGAGCTTCAGGGTTACTTAAGGATAGTAATGGTGGTGGAGCCTTTCACTAAGCGTGTCAGGGGGTGCAGCTTTGTTGTAGTGGCTACGTAGGCCCCGATTTAACAGTCAGGTTTAAGTGCTGCTCTGTGTAGAGAGAGGACCATCAAGCTGAGGCTTTGGGATAAAAGTAGGTCGTGCTTTGAGCTGCCTTCCTTAATAATATCATTATATTTTCTTTTCTGGCAGAAGGCCTCAGAGCCTCTGTTTGACAGGAATGTACAACAGGAGTAGATGTGTGGGCACCTATCCAAACACTTTGGCATGCTGTGTTTGCCAGCCTCTGCATCAGTGAAGGCTTCAGAGGCAGAAGCACCACTTGAGTTAGACCCAGGGATGTGGTTGGGTGCCTACTGACATGTAAGAGCCCCTGGTGGTACTCAGAAGCTGTGGAGAGCGAGAGAGCTCTGTGATGGTGTCTTGATCTATATAATAAATGCTCTGTTGGATGTTGTCTTGATTTCCATTAAGTCAAGTAAATGAGTGAGGGGAAGTCCCCAGTGCTGCTGGTCATCATGGAAAGGGTTTTCTCATGCTCTGCTGCAGTAGAACATGCAGAAAACAGCTGAGATAAAGCACATCTTAGTTCCCTCTGTGAAGTGCAGCCTCGCTAAGCAGCTGTGGGCTGTAGCTTGCCAGCATACGGTGAAGATGCATGTGTGAAATATTTCTGCTTTTTGTTCAGAAATGGCACCTCGTAAGGGCAAGGAGAAGAAGGAAGAACAGGTCATCAGCCTGGGACCTCAGGTTGCTGAAGGCGAAAATGTGTTTGGCGTCTGCCATATCTTTGCTTCCTTCAATGACACTTTTGTCCACGTGACTGATCTCTCTGGCAAGTGAGTATTGCACACCGGTCGCTTCGCTGCGTACCTGGCCCCTTCACTTTTGATAAGAGAAATTGTATTTGATGAGAATGTCTGTAGAAATCCTTGAGTTCCTACTGAAATAGGTACCTGCTTCTGTCAGTGCCTTGAGGCTGTTCTGCAGGAAGGAAAGGGGAACTGCTTTTTTCCTCAGTGGGTCCTTTTCCTTTTGCAGGGAAACCATCTGCCGTGTCACTGGTGGCATGAAGGTGAAGGCTGACAGAGATGAGTCTTCTCCCTACGCAGCTATGCTAGCAGCCCAGGATGTTGCCCAGAGGTGCAAGGAGCTGGGCATCACTGCCCTGCACATCAAGCTGCGGGCTACCGGTGGGAATAGGTATGTCAGAGAGTATGCTTGGCTTTGGAACTAGACCAGATTACATCCGATTGTCCTCTGGTCCTTCAGTTCTTGCACTGCCCAAGTTGGCAGTGTAAATGTGCCCTGGGAGTTTGGCTTTGACACAGGCTGTCTCACACTGCATGGTGACGGCTGGCATTGCTTTTCACTGAGCATCTGGAATCTGTTCTGAAGTGGCGTCTCCAGTTGGTTGGACTTGGGTGTGCTGCTGCTTATTTGTGGCAGTGGAAAGGGAGATGCTGTTAAACTTGAGGATATGTTACCGTAGAGTGACAATAAAGTGTGACTGCATATGAATAGTTCGGGTCTAGAAGAGGAAGAAAGTGAATCTGATATCTGGATGTTTTGGAGTGGGGAAAGTGATTTTTTTTTTTTTAATTGTCAGTTATTTGTTAATTATGTTAAACTTGTGAATCTTTAAGGGATTATTAGTTGTGATTCTTTCCTCTAGGACCAAGACCCCGGGCCCTGGTGCCCAGTCAGCTCTGAGAGCTCTGGCCCGATCTGGAATGAAGATCGGCCGCATTGGTGAGTAATGGAGAATGTGGTGCATAGGCATGTATGTCTTTGTGTATCAGCATAGAGCCTTGCTGCTCTGGAAAGGTTTTGAGAGATTAAGTAGAAGGAGCTATGTGGGCATATATGCCACAGGATTCTTGTGCTTGCTGTGACGGGTTGACTTGGGACTTTTTGCTTAGCCTTTGTCTAATGCTGCTGGAGGTATAATTTAGTATAAGCAGATGCATCTTCTTTAAGTGAAGGTTAACCAGAAGGTGGCAGCAGTTGACTCCATATATCAAGCTTTTGGCTGCATAATAAACCTCAGCTATACACGGGGATGCTGATGGGCCTCTGATGTAACTTTTTTTTTCCCCAGAGCAGCAGTTTAGTTACCTAGAAGTATTGTGCTGGTCTTGGCTTATGACCATGACTCAGAAATAACTGAGTTCCTCGAACTGTTTGGGGGAGATGGCCAAACTTTGTAGGGAAGTTGTAAGGCATAGTAGCATTGGCTGCCCTCAAAATTACATCATGCACAAACTTTCTTTAGAAATGCTGTGGCTTCTTCATTTAAGTGAAGTTGGAGGTGAGGATGTTTACATCCTAAGCATCGAAAGCCTTGGGGTTGAACTCATTTGATGAATTCACAGATGTCTTACCTCCTGCAGACCGTTCATTCTGCAGTGACAGATTGCTCGAGGTGACTGTTTGGGTTGGGTGGCTTTGCCCAGTTGGTTTCTTGGAGTACCTCTGTTGGGTAACAGAGGGTTTTTTGGTTTTTTTTCTCCCACAGAGGATGTCACCCCCATCCCCTCTGACAGTACTCGCAGAAAGGGTGGTCGCCGTGGACGTCGTCTGTAAACAGTGCTGCACCTTTTGTCATTAAAGCTCTCTTACAAACTTCGTCTGTGCATTTGCTTACTGAATGGTGCTTGGAAGTTGAGTAGCTTTAGTTTGGTCTCATCCACGAATGGCTTATTCTGAATTCCCCTCTGAAGTGGGGCTTCTTGTTTGCGGTGAGGTTGTTAGTCCTGCCCTAACAGAATTGCTGTGTGAATACACAGTAGGAAGGCACTGGCATTACTGCTCTCTCAGCTGTGCTGTTTGTATGTTTATGCTTCCAGATGTGTTTAAGAAAAGTGACTCCACTTCCTGGCCCTGCCCTGCTTCCTGCACTGATGTTTACTCTCTGCTAAATGTGCCGCCATCATCTGGAATGATTAAATGCCCTTTTCCACCTTTTTAAAAAGTCCTTTCCCTAGCTCTCCGAGCTTTGAAGTCATTTGTTTTTGTCACTTATTTGGCTATAAGATTTTATACCAAGGGAAGACATATTGGCATGTGGTATTTGAGAAGTGCAGTTTCAAATAACTGAGTTCCTTTATGTTTGTAGCGTCCAGCTGACAGTTAAAATAGATTCTGCCTTTCAAGAGAGCTGAAATGATCAAAATTCCCCCCCAAGAAATGGTGACTTCAGCCCTTGTACAGAAGTGCCTGCTTTGACATGGGTCAGCCTTGTGCTGTCATGCAATTGCCGGGCAATGCAGTGTGCATTAGGTGGTTCAGGTGCTTGTCATCATCTTCCTCCTCTGTTGCAATTCCACACTTCTCAGTGGGACTCTGGTTTGGCAGTAAGCAAGTGAGCTTGTCCAACACTTGTGAGGTGGTTGTCCAGGAATACTTGTGGTCGGGTTTAAGTGATGGTAGCTGTGGCTTATTTATCAGGATTGATGAGAACTTGGGATTTTAGCACAGCTACATGGTAGATGTGAATCATCGTGGGCTTCAAGATCCTGAGATCTGAGAACTTCACTGCTTTGTCGTAGGCTCTTTCCAACACCTTTGCAACTGAAAATACTTCATGGGGTTCCTTTACCTGCCCACCTTCCTCGTTACCAGAAGGGGTGCTGTGACTAACAGCTTTGTTGTGCTCTCAAAGCCAGCTCTGTTCTAGCAAAGCTGCCCTGCCTGAATGAGATCCAGGGTGCGTTGCTCCTGTCAAGCCTCGTCTCCAGCTACCATGCTGTGAAAGGGGATGTATTTCACAGCAGAGGAAACGAGACCGATGTGAAGCCGTGGTACGTCTTAGTTTTCATAGCCAGAACAACTTGGATGTTTGTGGTTTCTGAGTTAGTCGTGATCTTTTAGAGGTGTCCCTGCTGTGGAAAAGAAAGCCGTGCCTGTGAGCGAGCTAACCAGGGTTGGGTTTTCTGCAGGCTGTTGCTTAATACATGACTTCCCCTTTTTTTGTGGAAAGAAGTCTCTTTGCCTGGACTCGTGTTCCTAAGCCAGCATTTCTCTTGGCGCAGCCATCATGTTTGACTTGTAATTTTATACGTGGCTGTGGAAAGCTTTAGAAATAAACTTCCCTTTCTGTCTTAAAAGTGCATTATTGCAGCTATGTAAATAGCTATTTTCCTGTATTTGAAGTGTTCTTTGAACTTTGCATGGAGAAAGTGCTGAAAAACCAAGAGGGGTTGAGCCAGCATGGGGCTGAGCACAGCCTGGTGCTGTGGAGGGAACAGGACAGAGCCGTGCAGATCAGGGCTGTGTGTTACTGCTAACACAGCTCTATTCACAGTGCATTTTCACAGTTAAACCTTGTTCTGGTGTTACTTTGTCTGAGACAACGTTAATGGGGCCACTTCCCAGGGTGCCTCTTGAGGTGAGACTATGGGGTCTTAAATGGGAGGCAGCTGGGAGTGCTGATCTCTTGGTGCAGGCAGCTTTCTCAGCCAGCTGTGCTGCCCACGAAATGGGGGAGATCTCAGTGGAACGTCAGGCTGAGACATTCCGATGCACTGCTGACGGTCTCAACAAATTAACAGAAGCTTTCTCTTCCTTAAGGCAGAGCTGACATTTTCTGATTGATTTCAGCTGCTCAGTGGGTCAGCGAGGAGCAGCTGGAAACCATGGCAGAGCACGACCACCGTGTCGCATCTGATTGACCCCTGCAGGCCCAGAAAAGGGAAGGTGTCTGGTTCTGTCGTGCTTGGAGGGCTCACGAGGGGAAGCAGCTCTGTCTGCATGGCTGATCCCTCCCACGCAGAGGCTCGGGGCTGATGGGCAGCATCCTGTGTAGCTTTGCTTTACTCAGAGAGCAAACTGCTGAAGAAACAGCATAGCTCTTGTGTCAAACCCAAGGCAGGGTGAGTCCAGGCCTACCACCCCTTTTGGCATTGCAGTTCCTCCCTGCAGCAAGGTTTGCTCAGGCTCACACAGGTGTTGGAGCTTTGCTGTCTGCAAGAAGGTGATGTGTTTTTTGCTGGCCCTTAATCCCCAGGAGCAGGAGCTCTGCAGGCTCTGTACCAGCCTGAGCTGCTCTCAGCCCTGCCTGTGCTGCTTGTCGCAGCAGTAGTGCTGTGCCGTGGGCAGGGCATTCCCACTGTGCCAAATGCAACACGTGGGTTGGGGGCTGAATGGCAAAATGTGACTCTGTGAAAACTGCTTTTATTTCTCAGCTGGTCTGACGTCTTTGGAACGGCTTCATAGATTGGTGTAAGAACCCCCAGGGAGAAATGGTGAGTGGGGAAGAGAAGGGCACAGCCATGTGGTGGTGGGAGCACACAGGGGCTCATTGGGCCTCCTGGAGAGGAAGGCTCGCTTGGCTGGCCAGCAGGGCTCAGCTCTGCAGGTACTGCCTCTTCCTGCCTCAGCAGAGCTGCTGCAGCCATGCATGGAGCTGCCAGCCCTGCAAAAGCACCCCAGAGCACGAGCTCTTCATTGCTCTGCAGGGCAACGTGTCCTGCATGCCACCAGGAACGTGCTGCTGTGGCCAACTCACGGGACGGAGGCTGCGAAATGCAGGCTTTGCCTGGTAACAAGTGACGACAGGCAAATGCCCACAGGGTTATTTCCTCCTCTGTGCCTGAAATAATTGCTGTGCTCAGGTCAAGCCCTGTGGGTAACATGCAAGTCTCAACTCAGCCATAAGATTGCTCCTTATCCCAGATGTGAAGGGGGCTTGGTTTGCCCTAAAAAGACAGTTGGTTCCCCCTGTGCATAGCAGCATGATGTCCCTGGGCAGTATAAAGCAGAGCTGTGCTGACTCCCACATGGCTGAGCCTTGGTTGGGAGCAGTGTTGGGCTTGGCTCCTGGGTGCCTGTGAGCAGGACCAGGACACAGCTCTGTGTCTGCTCTGCAGATGAGGGGTCGCACAGGGCTGGGTGTAGGTGCTGCTCTGGGGTGGAGGAAACAGTGGAGAAAAAGGAAGGCTGAAGGCTGATGTGCAAAGGTCGGTGTCTTCCTGGGAAAACCATTGGCTTACTGACATAAACTTTAAATGCCACAGCCCTGTGCAAAGATGTCTTTAAGAAAAACCCAAAGCATTCTGAAATAGTAGAAAAATTTGCCCAGAGCAGAGCTCGGTGAAATCCGTGCTGCTTTCACTTGCTGAGTTCCCCTTTGCTTTTCCTGGCACCCCGTGGGCCAAGGCTGTGTGGGGGCTCACAGCCCTGTGCCCCTGCAAGGAGCTGAGCATGAGCTGAGCAAACCCTGCGCCCCAACTGCTGGCTGGAAATGGCACAGGGTGGTTTTACAGGCTTTCTTGTTTGTAAATACCAAGGGTGTGTTGCTGGTTTTGAGGATGTGAAATGTTAATGCCTTCAGAACAGAGTGCTGAGGGGTCTTGCGTGCGTCCCTGCCCCGTTCTTTGTGGATGAGTCTCTGTTCTTCAAGCAGGTCTCAGCCAACGAGAGGTCTCTGCTCAGCGATCCGTGCAGGAGCTCCAATGCTGCCCCAGGGAAGAGGATTGATTTGCTCATGAAGCCTTCTTGTGCCTGCTCCAGCCTGAAAACTTCATGGAGCGGAGTGGGGCAGTCTGCCCAGTAACCGGTGACACCAGCAGATGCTTCCCATGTCACAGGCAGCAGACTGAAGCACAACAGCAGCAGTGCTCAGGACGGGACGCGACATCAACTGTGGACCAGAGACCTTCAGCACTGAGCTCTGCCTGGCAACAGGTGATGCAGTGCCAGCAGCCAATGGGGCTTTTCTTTTGTCCCTCTCCCAGGGGGTGGCAGGGCGGGGGGTGCTTAGTTGGGGTATTTCCAGCAGCAGTTTGTGGGGCTCTCATTTCCCCATCGCGCAGTAGTGGTGCAGCCATGGCTGAGGAGCAGCGGGACCTCATCTCCTCTGATGGCAGCAGCGGGGTGCTCCCCATTGGGAACAGCGAGAGGTGCCACTGCAGGGACATGGGGGGAGGGTGGGAGGGGGGAGAGTGGGGAGGGCACAGTGTGACTGTGGGATGGAGGAGTTGTGCTGTGTGGGGCTGAGAGTGGGTGCTGCGTGTCTGTGGGGCAGAAAGGGCCAGAGCATGGCTGTGGGGTCGAGGGGGTCAGAGAGCGGCAGTGGGGTGGTTGGGGCATGGCGTGGCTGTGGGGTGGGCAGGTTCATGTCATGGTTATGGGGTGGATGGGGGCTCACTCAGCATGGCTGCGGGGCGGATATGCTCGTGTTGTGATTTGGAGTGGGTTGGGGGCACAGCCCATCTGACAGACTGCAAGCTTGGCTGTGTGGAGCGGGTGGGGATGCAGTGTGGCTGCAGGGTCCTGCTGGCACAGTGGAGCACCCCCATGTCCCAGCCACCCTCTGTCCCAAACTCTTCGTGCTGGGGGTGTGGGGTGGTGGGGGTCACCTCGAACACTTCCAGCCAATCAAAAATCCCAGGAGCACTGACATCATCAGTCTCTGGGCAGACAGGCTGGCAGCATGGCCAGGTCTAGACACTGCAGCGCAGCACCCATAGGTGCCCTATTCCATAGTGCAGGGCTGGCTCCTGGGGGCAGGACAGAACTCAGAGCCACGCTGAGGAGACATTTTCTATTTCATTAGCTTTTCTTTGGCTTCCGTGTGCACCCCTGAGCACGTGGCTGAGCCCCTCTGCTCACAGCTGTGGTTTCAGTTCCCAGTGTGTGGCAGCCACCCAAGCACTGACGTCACGCTCATCGTTTAGAAGAGATTTGTGTTTCTCTGGGTGTGTGCTGCTCAGAGCAGTCTGGGTTCAGTGGCACCGTGGGGTTCGGGGACCACAGGGCACCTCCTTTTGGTGTTTGGCAGCTGCAAGGTGCTTGGTGATGCTGTGCTGGGAGCAGCCCCATGAGCACCCCCTCTCCTGTCCCACACACAGGTCCTCGCTCGGCCGCAGAACTGCGCTGTCAGCGTTGTCCATCCTGGTAGCCCTGCTGATCGCCGGCCAGGCCGTCACCATCTACTATGTGTACCAGCAGAGTGGGCAGATCAGCAAGCTGACCAAGACCTCGCAGACCCTGAAGCTGGAGTCGCTGCAGAGGAAGATGCCTGTCGGTCAGTAGCATCACCAGGGCTGGGGATGGTCCTGCTGGACCACTGAGCCCAGGAGATACCAAGAGCTCGGTGGAAGCCAGAGCTACCCTGCTTGGCTGTGCCCCTCACACTGCTCTGTCCTTGGCAGGCACCCAGCCAGCAAACAAGATGTCGATGTCCATGATGAACATGCCTATGGCCATGAAGTTGCTGCCTCTTGGTGACATGGTAAGAGGTGCCCACCCTAAGCAGGGGGTTGGAACAGAAACAGGATGGTTTGTGAGGTCCCTTCCAACCCAACCATTCTGTGATTTTTCTCTGCAGCCCGTGGAGGCCGTGAAACCCCGCAGCAACAAGACTGAGGATCAAATCAGGCACCTGCTGCTGGTAAGCTCTCCCACCCACCTCACTGAGCCCCACAGCTGCCCTCTACTCTGCAGGAGGTAAAGAGACTGCATGCTTTGGGCTCTCGGTGCTGGTGGAGCTCTGGTCCCAGCAGTGCTGATAGAAGCAGTGCTCCCTCCTGCCTTATCTCCTTGTTTTCCTTTGTCATCTCTCACTGCAATGCTCGCTCTGCAGAAATCAGACCCCAGGAAGACATTCCCAGAGCTGAAGGATGACATGCTGGGCAACTTGAAGCGTCTGAAGAAGACCATGAGTGCTATGGACTGGCAGGTCAGTGCTGGTGCTCTCCTACCCATCCCTTCAGGATTGAGTCCTGCTGGCACTTGGTGTGCCGGTTGCCCGCTGGGCTCAGGACCTCTCCATATTTATCTGCTTCCCCCTCCTCAGGATTTTGAGACCTGGATGCACAAGTGGCTGCTCTTTGAAATGGCCAAAGGCCCCAAGGTGGAGGAGCAGAATACAGTCCCAGCGGAGAAAGGTATCGGGGTGTGGGTGCTGGAGGTCAGGGCTGAGCCTTTGGGGGCAGCGTACCCCCAAGGCAGTGATACTGCTGTCCCCTGCCCCGGCCTCTGGCTCCTCAGAGCCTCTTCTTCCTTGAGCCTCCCTTTGGAGGCCTTTGGAAACAGCCATGTCCCAAAATTCAAAGCAGCAGTTCCAACCCTCTTTGTCACTATCACCCTTTGGCGAGATCGTTACCCTTGGCTCTCATTAAAGTAGATGGGTTTCCTTGGGGAAATCCAATGAAATTACTCTCCTGAGCAAGGCAGCATTTTGCTGCCGGTTTCCCTAATAGGATCTTCCATATGCCCTGAGGTCCCGTGCGCTCACGCTGTCCCGTTTGTTTTTATTGCCCTAGTGCAAACTAAGTGCCAGGCAGAGGCCAGTTTCGGTGGTGTCCATCCGGGTCGCTTCCGCCCTGAGTGTGATGAGAACGGTGACTACCTGCCCAAGCAGTGCTATGCCAGCACGGGTTACTGCTGGTGCTGCTACAAAAATGGCACCAGGATTGAGGGCACTGCCACCCGGGGAGAGCTGGACTGCTCGGGTAGGTGGCAGGAGGAGCAGCAGGCAGGGAGAGGAGAGGGGGTCCAGGGCTGGGGCCACTGAGAGCCAAGGAGGGGCGAAATCCACTGCTTAAATTCATCCTGGGTGAGGGATGAGGCCGTGGCACTGAGCTGCTGCTGTCCCTTTGCAGCGCCTGCCCCGACACAGCCTGCCTTGACAGAGCCCGAGGAGGTGATCTTCTCTGGGGTGGACATGGTGAAAGGTAAGAAGCCCTGGGGCTGATGTGCTGCGGGGGTTGGAGGAGCTCTGCTCTGCCCATTCCTCACAGCAGGACTAGTGGCAGCATGCCGATACGGGGCCCCATGGCTCTCTGAGCCCACAGCCAGCTGGTGACTCCCTCCTCTCTTCCCTTCAAAGCAGCCAAGTAGAAGAAGATGACTGTGGATGCCCATCCAGCCTTCAGCATCTCGGTCCACCTTTTTTTTGCTCCATTTTTCTGCTCTTACCTTGCTTTCCTGAAGACAATTAGAGCATTCCTGCCCTGACCTCAGTTACATCCCTTCCCCTGCTGCAGGACAGGACCTGGGATTGACCATGGTTGATTGGGGTTGCTCCCTCCCCACACAGCAGCGTGAATGCTCTATTTACTGACCTAAGGGGATAGAGCTGGCATTCCAGCTCTGGCAGCCCCAGTCATTTTTGCTAATGGGATGTGAGCTGCAACACTGGCACAGTGTGAAGGATACCACCTGGTTCCCAGCCTTCTCCTGTCCCCGAAGACACCTCTCCCAGCACCTGCAGCAGTGATGCAGAGATCACCCCTGCTGAAGAATGAGCCACTAATGCTTTCTTTCACTGAACAAACATTAAAAGCAGCAAACCAAACTCCCCGAGCTTAACTGAGCCCTGTGTAGGTTGAAGCCCTGTTAAGAGTACTAAACCTTCCTTTATCTTTCTTGGGTTGTTTTATTTCTGTTTTTGTTAAGACTGTAGTAGGCATAGATGCTCAACTTGGGGCTGAGGAGCAGCCCAGAGGGAGGGGGCAGCAAGGGGAAGAGGAGCTGACCCTGAAGGCAGAGGGGCTTTGAGTTTTTCTGCACATATCCAATAGTTCCTTTACAAATGAAATCAGAAGCTGATTATTTCAAATAAACTTTTCAATATGAAAGCCTTGTAAGCAACTCAAGCTGTGCAGTAATGCCAACTGGGTTGCAACTGTCCTGGGTTAAAAATAAATTGAATTTCAGGGGGGGGAAAAATAAGGGAAGAAAACGGCTGAGCTCTTCAGCTACCTGTTCCTTACCATGCCCGTAGCCCTAGCCACAAGGGTCTGGTCCCTCTTCTTCCTCACCACTGGCGTTGCAGAAAGCAGTTCAGTTTCCCCTGGGGCTGAAAATGTGCCCAAGAACCTGGGTTAGATGCTGGGTACTCCCCTCCTACCTGCAGCATCCTCTGGAGTCAGCTCCTGCCCCCCATCAGCTCAGCCCCATTGCCCCAACCCAAAGGCCTTCTCACCCCCGTCCCTCAGATACAGCTGATGCAAAGTCTCACCGTTCCTCTTTTATTCTGTAGTCCATAAAAAAAAAAAAAAAAAAAAAAAAAGAAACAAAAAAATGCAGCCTTAGCTGAGAACAGCTGTGGACACAGCTGTTCAGTGCAACTCCAGGGACACAATAACCATTGCCGTCAGTGTTCGTTAGGATAAAAACTAAACCCAAAGAGCTCTCTTCCATAGGTAGCAAAAGGTCTGACACCACAAATCAGAGAAGGAAAAAAAGAGAGTAAAAGTTTCTCTTAAAAATATAGCTCTGTGAAGAGAAAAAAGGTGGCTGGGCGTCAGCTAGGAGGAAAGCAGGTTCTGCACACTTGCTCTTCTCTGGTCAAAGCGTCTCCCTCGGTTCAGTTCTAGTGCAGCACGTGAGCTGTCACAGAGGGCAATAAACACAGCTCTGGGCCCCAGCAGGACAGGAGGCAGAAAGTTACATCACTCTGCTTTAAAAGTCACAGTTAAAAGAAGATATAAATTATTATTTATAAAAGAAAAAGAAGTTGGAATTCTACTGATGAGCTTCCTTTTCCACTCTTCCGTTTGATCTTCACCCATAAATCCTTAATCACGGGGATGCGGTACCTTTGGGGAGAGGAGTGAAGAGAATTAGGGATAGTGAAGAGAATAACAGCCGTACAGCTGAGCAGAGTGGAGGCAGATTCATCTGGTCCACTTCCAGCTGGCCAGAACTTCACCAGCTCATCCATATGACTTTTCCAAGCTCCCTGTGGTCAGCCAGGACAGACAGACACTGCCAGAGGCCACTTATCTCTGCTGGTGACAGAGGACAGCAACATCTAGGCTGGGCATCCGGATTTCAGCAGCTAAAGAGTTGAGGTCAAACATCCAGAGAAGCCAGCACACTTCTGTATGACCTTCCTTATTCTGTTCCACTCTGGCTCTCTAATATAGGGCCAGGCTGCCTCACACAGTGGATGGTTAGAGGACACAATGTCTTCCCAAGACTGGCTCAGGAGCACTGAATTTGGCCAAGGTTACCGCCGCTCAGAGGTACCAACTGATAGTTCCCACGGGCCATGTACCTTCTCACAACAATCCTTCTGGATCAGCTGTTTTCTTCTTCTAAAAAGGAAAGGGGGAAAAAACAACTCAGTATATCTGCATCACAAATGCAGAGCCAAGAGCCACAGATGCTCCTCAGATGCCAAGGACAGATCGCTAACAAGGAACACCCTCTGTCTCTCTCTGCCGCCCTTTCCTAGCCATTGGCATGGGCTGCAACAGCCTGCAAAGCCCTCAGGAGCTGCAGTTCCTGCTGACAACAGCTAGATGAACAGACAGTGAAGGAAGAGCGCTTACTCCTCAGGCAAGTTCCCTGAAAACAAAAAGGCCTCAGGCTTTGTTCCTGTTAAGGGAAAGTATCTTCCCTGGGGGATACAGGAAAAAGCCCTTCTTCAATCCACCCCAATCCCAAACAGCCAAAGGTCTGGGTTTTTGTATTGAGGCTTTGTACTGTCAGCAAGGCCAGGACATGGCTCTGTTCCCCTCCAGCCTCACATGCTGCAGGAATGAGTGTCACAAGTGCTTCCCAGAATGGCTGTCCCCATGGCACCCCGCCCCAGGTCTCCCACATACCTTCTTCTTCTTCTTGTGAACTTCAGCAGAGCCATCTGCTGTCGACTCCCCTTCTGTGGGCATCTTTTTGTTCTTCTTTTCTTTTCCTGCCTTTTTCTCTGGGAAAGAAAAGCCAACTAAGACCTCTGTGAGGGGACAGAGAGCGGCAGGAGCTCTTGGCTGAGGAGGCATTCCTGGTGAGTTTCTGATCACATTCAGCCCTTGGCAGTACCTCTGGGTGAGGACAGAGCTGTGCCCACTCCAGTACTCTCAGGCCTGAGTCGTTTGATCCCTGCACACGTGTGGGCAGAATTAGGCAGGATGCCCTTCTTCCCTCTTGCTGCTCTCCAACCACCCTAAGGAACTGGAGCAGCTGAGCACATGCCAGAAACCAAAGCAAGGGGGGCTACCAACACCAGATGGACACAAGTTTCAGCTCAGCACGACTGTACCAAGAAGCTCCAGTGCATGTCTGTGCAACAGCCCACACAGAGGCTGACAGACAAGGCTATCTCCTCCAAAATGAAGGGGTGCATCTCTGCAGAACAGAAAGCCCAGCAGATCTGGCCCACCCATTCCATTTTCTTTCTCTCTCATGAAGAAGCCCACAACAGCTATGACTTGCAAATGGATTCTGAACTGCAAAGGATAAAAAATGCCCTTGTGTTAGCCCAGCACAGATGGGCAGGCATCACAAGGTGCACAAGGAGGCCTCAGGCAGTTCAGCACACTCACCTTAACCCTCTGCCAGCCCTGAGTTGGATACTTCCAGCCCTGGTAAAGGCCAGGAAAGGAGAAAACCATAAGACAGGTCATCCCCTGACATTTGCGTCGGGACATCAGCTTGCTCTGCAAGCAGCAAGGAGCAGTGCAAGTACTGCGTGGTTTGTGCTGTGCTGGATGTGGGACAGAGGCAGGAGAGCCCAGCTGGCTGCCTGCAGTATGACCTGATGCTGAAAAAATACTAAAGTGGGGAGTTAAAAAAATCTCACACTGGCTTTGGGTGGGCCAGAAAGGAATGAGACAAGGCTAATGGGAAGGTGGTTGCCTTGCAGCAGAGGCTGAGCACCCATCAGCTGCAAGAACCTACTGGGAATGCAGCCCCACACGACACCACGCGGAAACTTACTTTTACTTGTTTTTTTCTTTTCCTTGCTGCCTGGCAGCTTCTCCGGGTCATCAGCTGCTTTCTTTTTCTTCTTTTTGGGCACTTCCTCACTAACTTGTCCTTTCCGCTTCTTTTCCTTGGGCTGTCCAACAGCTCCATCCTCTCCTGGCCGTTTCCGTTTCTGAGATGCTTTCTGTTTTTTGTTCTCTTTGTCTTTGCCCTTCAATGTTTTCACAGCCTTGTCTGCTGTGGAGGAATGTTTCTTTTTTTCCTTCTTTTCTTTTTTCTCTTTTTTTTTCTTCTTCTTCTCTTCCAACCCTTCTGGTGTTTGCACTGTGGGAACTCCAGCAGCAGTGGTGACCTCACTTTTGCTCCCCAAACTTGACTCCTCTGGCTGTGGGGTTGAAAGCGGTGCGGATGGCGATGGGTTCGCTTGCATCTCTTTTGCCTCGACATCATTCTCTTTTGCAGCCAGGGCTTTCTTGACTGGGGAAGGCTTGGGGTTGGCGTGACTTACATCAGTTTTTCCTGCCCCCTTCTCTTTGTTGGATGCTCCTGTGGCTTCCCCACCCAGAGGGGGTTTGCTTTCTGCAGAAA